>JARACY010001936.1:0-49537 GCA_029255725.1 Scrobipalpa atriplicella
GTTGACTCTTAAAAACACAGTTACCGATTGCGCCAAACATCTAGACCGCTCTGAAATTGCTTCACGCAGTGCCCAGCTCCTCTTCTCCGCTAATTTCATTTCTTTTCTGTGATGGTTTGCGCTGTATTCAGAGCAGTCTAGAAGTTTGACGTAATCTGTATAACGACTGAAGAAACAGTCCTCCCACCGATTTTCGGTGATGGCGGCCAATCTCCAGAGTTGGGCCATCTGCGCAGGACTAGTTTTTAGTGCATTATTTTGTCCCTCCATTTTAAGTGTAATCCGAATTATTTATTACAGTCTTTCAAGTAAATTAACCATGGAAAATCATTCTTAAGCCTTCAATTTTGTAAACAATAGAAAATATACCTTTTTATGTTAATGAAGAGCACCTTAGGTGTAAGTAATTTAAAAGAGTAATATTACCTATTAATAGATAAATTGATTTTTAACTACAATAGATCTACACAGGTTGCAGTGACTGTTGTGCTGTAGGCGCAACCTCTCATTTCCAAATCATAATCATAAATAGACTGATAGATAAATATTATTTCATTATTTCCTACTCACAATCACAACATACGGTTAATGTGTAATTTGGTTATCTTTGTCTGTTATTAAAACGCTTGAACTTGTTTCACAATTTATTGTAGGGTTGTTTCACAATTTATTGTAGGGATAAACCCAACTGGTTTCGCTCACATTAGCATCATCAGGGCCATATTTTAACATTAATCAAATCACACATTTTGTCAAAAATTCATAAAAATCATATAATTCACAGATAACAATCAATGTTATTTTACAGGCATAGTCCATGAATAGGTTGTAAAAATAAGTATTGTGTTCCGACACCTATCAAACTTTCTTAAATCACAATAATAATAAAATTTCACAATGGATTGAGAACCTCCTTCTTTTTTTTTTTGGAAGTCGGTTAAAAATATTATACTCTAAAGAAATACAATGGTGCCGATTCGAAAACAAACACATTAACTTAAATAAAACTAACTTCATAGATTTTTGTAGTGACAGAATTAAAATAGGTACTAGACTTTTCCGTGGTGGTGTAAAGAAACGTTTTTTTTGCCAGATTCAGCGCCCTCTGCAGGAACTCACAAGTATCGTCCAAAATATTCCCATTTGAATAAAAGAGAGATACAATACAACACAAAAGCTGATTATAATCCTGTCAAAAAGGTGGCTTAAGGTTATTTAGCGCTTAGGGGTTAAGGTTGAGTTTCGTGCGTACAGCTAGTTTCTGCAGCTTGTGCCACCGGCATGTGTGTAGCGGGCGTTACTTAAATTATTGCCGTCCCTTTCTGTTCTCTGATATTCTGATCTCTGATGATGATGATAGAAAATGACAGGTATTAGTTGTCATGAGTTTTGCAACTACGAATTGCTACCAATATGGTTATATACAAAAATGAACACAGTATTTCTTTTTACATCCTAGATATTTTTAGTGTGGATTACTTTGAGAAAAGTATAGCTTTATTGAAGGACGCGATGTATGAATGAGCCGGTGATTATGATGATTGCTTTATTTTTTATTTTTGCAGGGTAGCTCCCAAAACTTCATAGAGGAACCAACAAAATTTGAATGCCAATATTTTAAAGAAGAATTGGATCCAACTGATGGTATGTACATTTTTTTTTACAAAATGTAATGTAGATTTAGTGCAAAGTACCTACTTCTATAAATAAACAATATATGTGGCTGTCCAAGATTTTTATAGTAGCAATTTTAACTTTACCTTCTGATTTAAAAAACATGCTTTCCTATGCCCGTTTCTAAGTATAAATTTAATCCTTATTAAATTGATGATTGTCAATATTCCTCTTCTACTACTGAATAGATTAAATAAAAAAAAAAACAGATTTGAGATCATAATCATTGAAAAACATTCAGGTCCGCTCATAACGGAAGAACTACTATGTTTGGATGAGTGTAAAAACGCTTTAAGCCTGATAAAAAAATGTATGCTAGTTTGTCAATATAATTTTAATCTTTATTTTAATAAGAAACAAAATTTGAGATTATAATCATTGAAATGATTTCAGGTCCACTCACAACGGAAGATGGAATATTCACGGAACTACTTTGTTTGGAAGATTTTACTGAGGAAATATCACCAATATTAGTATCTTCCCCAGAATATCAAACACCAAATTCAGATTCAGTACAAGAATTCTCGTACAGTTTGGATGATAAAGAACGTACGTTTAGTAGTTTAGAAGAAAGGAATGATATATCTTCAGATATATTCCGAAAAACCTCTTGTATACCAGATATAATGGAAACTGCAGACCCTGAACCACAAAAATCACTTGTATCTCCCCCTGGCACCCATAAACCACCAATAATTTTGAAAAAGGGGGTACCTCACAGCGTTCTCAACGATAGAATCAATGTTTATGAGCATGCTGTAACAAATACAGTAAAAATGACAGATGATGAAATTGATAACGCCATCCAATATGTAAATCATGATCATTATTGCTATATTTTAAAACAATCTGAAAATAATATTTTGAGAAGTAAAGTCAGCGGCATCGCTTTAATAGACCACGCCTATGCAAAAGTTAGTCCTCTGCTAGAGCTAGATTATGAATATCTGGAAAATTTTATCACGGCTAAAAATAGCCCAAAGCCATATATTAATTCTGTGCCAAAGCACTTTCAAGAGACACATGTGGCCGATGATAGTAACCGAAAAGCTTGGTTTAAATGCATTCATTGTGAAATAAGATTTTATCATAAAAAAGATTTAGTAAATCATTTATCAATTCATGGTGTCACATTTAAATGCAATTATTGTAGTTTGGAATATATCCATAAAAGATCCTTATATCAACACATTAAAAGAAAACATACAATGAAAAAGGATGAAATTGAAGTTGAAATATGGAAGTGTGAATATTGTCAAATCCAATTTAAATTTAAAGAAAATTGGTGGAATCATGTTCAAATAGAGCATGCAGTTAGAAAAGAAACAGAGAGTGCTGAAAGTGAACAGACTTTGAAATGTTGCGACAAAGAATTTAATTTGAAAGCAGATTTACTAATTCATATTCAAGAGCAACATCTAGATACACTAAAGGAAACTCAAGGTATACAAGAAGAATCTATGGATATGCTAGAGGGACCACAATATCAATTTCAATTTGAATCATTTATTGCAAGTCACTGCACAAAAGAAAAACAAGATAGTATGAAAACTAGAGAAAAAGTAAGAAAACAAGATAGTATGAAAACTAAAGAAAAATTAAGAAAACAAGATAGTATGAAAACTAAAGAAAAAGTAAGAAAACAAGATAGTATGAAAACTAAAACAAGAGTAAGAAAACTGGATAGTATGAAAGTCAAAGAAAATTCAAACAGTGCTGAAAATATCCCAACAATAAAATGCTGTTGCAAAAAAAGATTTCATCTTAAAAATGATTGGATCTTGCACTTTCAAGAACAACATGTGGTGGATAATGGAAACAGAAACCGCAGTAAGCCATTTAAATGTTATCATTGTGGCGATGTATTTAAGCATAAAGGAAGATTATTAAAACATGTTCGTAGACTACAATCAGACAATGAAAGTACAGATAGTGCGGACAGTATACCAACATATACATGTAATTATTGTAATTTGGATTATTATCACAAACAAAATTTGCAAACTCACATTAAAAACAAACATACAGTGAAGAAGGAGAAAAAGCAAAAAATAGGGTCACCTGTTATGAAAATATTGAATTGTAAATATTGTCCAAAAGAATATAAACGTAAACAATATTTATTAAAGCATGTTCAAAGAGAGCATGTAGTTGATAAATATACGGACTGTTTTGAAAATGAATCTACTCTTATATGTGACAAAGAATTCCGTTCTAAAAGGTATACGGTGAGTCACTTTCAAGATCGACATTTAGATATACAAGAACAACCTCAATGTATACAAGAGGATCATCTATCAAGATCATCTACACAAAATGCATCTTCAGCTTCAGTTATACAACAGGAATCTTTAGACATTCCAGAGGATTCTCAAGATATACTAGATGAACCTCTAGATATACAACAGGATTCCCAAGATATACAGGAAGAACCACTGGATATTAAACCCGAAATATTTCAATGCAGTAAATGTCCATCTTCATTTTTGTATGAAGAAGAAATGTCAAAACACTTGCAGATAATGCATGGAAACCGAATTTATCTATATATTGATAATTTGAACTGCAGCAATAAAAGAGATGCAAGAGTAAGTAAAGACACAAGCAGCTTGTTTGTTGCGCAACAATGTAAAAATGTTGATGAAAGACAAACAGCATTACAAGATGTTTATTCAGGTTATAATTTTGCTGAACTAGAAACTGACATAAAAAAAGAATTCAGCGATCCATTAGAAGACATACACCTGCCATATGAGCAACAATTAGGATTAAACTTTATTCTTGAGCAAGATTTCTCTGAAAACGAATATAATATCGACACCAATGTTCAAGAAGTTAATGATACAGAACTTGCCAAAGATTCATATCCTTCAGAAACAATAACAGATTTTACTACAGATACAGTTACGATCAAAATGGAACGTTTAGAGACTGAAAATGATTTGTGTAATAACTTTGATATTATCAGCGGACAAAACGATACATGTGTGAATCCGGAAATAATAAAATGCAAGAGCTGTCAAATGACATTTCCTAACCAAGAGGAGCTTTTAGATCATATGCATGACCTGTTAAATACTAAAGCGAAGTTGTACGCTGATGCAAAACAAGTGTTGAAAACGAATTGCGTGCAATTTAAAGATCCCAATACAGGTTACGATACACCATTTTTGAACGAATCTGAGTTGCTGGATAACATACATAGAGTTTATGACAAATCTGAAAAAAAACAATTAAACTTAGAAATTGTTGGAGAAAACAGAATTGAAGTCGAAGAAAATGATTCTGTAATGTCAGTTGACCCGAGTATTTGTAGATGTTGTTCGAAGCGCTTACCAATTAAAGTTAGAATCGGCAAATACGACAAAATCTGTATAAAATGCAAAAGGATTGAAAAACGAAATGAAAACAGACGAAAAAGTGTTAAATCGCAATTGTATGCCTGCGCAAAAAATAAACAATTTAAACAAGTTTCAGACTTCAAGTCTGAGACTTGTGAAAATAAACCTAAAACTTTGAGTGATGCGGAAATACTGAAAAATATGAATAGATTCTTTAATAAAAGACTAAAGAAAATGAATCGATCGTCTAATAAATCTAAAATTGACGGCAGTGATGATAAAATTGATGTTAAAAAGGAGACACTGGAGGGAGCTTTTTTATTTGAAGACAATGACAATGATTTATTGCAACCTCTTAGAGAAGAGGAAGAGAAAATAATTGTACAACCTCATGATCCTAAACTTTGCAAGAGCTGCCTGGTACCGTTAGAAATGATAGAAACTACAAACATATTTTGCGATAAATGTAAAGCATTAGAAACTCGCAATGAAAGACGTAGTAAATCTAAGGAAAAAAAGAGAAAATCTAATGGTAATAAAATTGATGAAACTTTCTCGAATAGAAAATCTGAATTAATCTGTCTCATTTGTAGATGTAAGTTTCTAAATAAATTAGCCTTAAGAAAACATGTGGCTAGATCTCATCTATAAAATAAATAAAATAAGTAAAGGTAGGTAGGTAATGCTCATGTTATTTATTTTTCCTCTATCCCTTGAATCTTAGCTATGGTGCTGAATTTGTTACAGATACACGAGATGGCCGCTTGTGCACAGCTCCAAATACGATTCGTATCCAAATCCTGTCCGTGAAAATTCCATACAAAACTGATTATAGCCTCTATTAGACCATGCGATATCAAGACAGTCTTACTAAGACAGTCTAACAGTCTAATTAGACAAGCTCGCTATTACACTGTGCTGAATACCGCATGCTAACTCATTTGCAAGGCGAACTCTGTCAGCGACGGTTGTCGTAAGAGTCATGGGAAAACTTTAGAAATACCAGAAAATTGCCGTAGCTCTTACCGCGACTATTAGTATGAATAAATATTAAAAAAACAAAAGAAGAATATGGGTAAAGAAGTATTTACTTCTGCGGGAAAAATTATCAAATATGCAAATATTGAGTGTTTTGGAACCATCTGACTCTTTAGAGTAGGAGTTGCTAACTTTGAACATCTTTTGAAATTAATTACTCCATATAATTAAAATACAGACGTCTCTCCTGTGCGGCGGATGAGCGCTGACTGAGCGGTCTAAGCGTGCTAAGTCTTATTACACCACGCGATGTCAAGCAAGTAAGCACGGCCGAATCCACTCGATCGGTCTAATTAGACAGACTAACTTGCTAAGTCCTATTACACTATGCTAAGTCTTAGTAAGTCTGTCTTGATATCGCATGGTCTAATAGGGGTTTAAAGCTGTCATAAATTTACTAGAAAGGCCACTTCTGATCAGATTCGGATTCGAATCGGATTTGGAGCAGTGCGCGAGCGTCCATACACTTCACTTATTTTAGTTCAGTCCTCTCCTCTGTTATCCAATATTTTTATTTTTATTATCATTTAAAAGAATTCCATGTAGAATAGACCACAAAATTGAAAAAAAATATAAAACATTGCAATTTTTAGGAAAAAAAATGCGTTTTTATATTGACAGTTTAAATTTTCGCGCCAAAACGACGGTGACGTCATTCCTGTTTGTCACTGTTCGAGGGTTGCCAAAAAGTGGGGAATTCCCCAAAATGTAGGGAACGGGGGAAGTCTTGGGTTGAGCATCCACCCGTGGAAAATGCGGGAAATTCAGGAATTCCGATTCAAAGGTAAATTTTCTGGAAACTGCCGGGTCCGATTTTAATACCACTTTGCACGAAGGTGTATAGAGGTACCCCTACCTACATAAATATTATTACTATTAGTTCAAAGGTCACTTTCACCCTGTGTTCTTTAAATCGAAATTCCTTGATTGCCCGCATTTTCCTCGCGTTGATGCTTTACCCAAAAATTCCCCAAATCCGTTTGAAATTCCCTAAATTTTGGGGGATTCCCCTCTTTTTGGCAACCCTCAACCAGTGACAAACAGGAATGACGTCAACGTCGTTTTGGCGCGAAAATTTAAACTGTGTATTTTAAACCGCGTTTTTCCGATAAATTGCAATGTTTTAATTTTTTTACATTTTTGTGGTCTATTCTACATGGAATTCTTTAAAATTAAAACAAAAATAAAAACATTGCAACTTCCGTATTTGAATAAAATAGAGACAGCAACACAACAGCTGATGAACTCAGTGTTTTTGTGTTTATCAACTGTCAATCAACTTGAAACATGAAAAACGCTAGTTTTATTTACATTCTCTTTGTGAAAAACTCACTGTGAAGTGATTTCGGCTGAAGGACTTGTTTCCACGCCAAGACTCTTTTAAAAAAAAAAATTATAATCCTGTCAAAGTGACATAAAGCGCCTAAAATAAGGCTACATGGTAACTTCTCATCGTCACATTTTATTTAAGGTGTTAACAGACGTCCGGACCGGACTGTCAAATTGGTGCGGTCCGGACGTGTGGACGCCGATCCGCCGCACATTATTATTATTATTGACGGGACAGTGTTGCCACAATGTTACAAAAGTAACATATTACGTTATTTTTGACCCTCTCATGTCGCGACTCTATAGTCCCGAGATAATGGTAAAACACATAATAAAAATAATAAAACGGAGACCAAAAGGGAGATAAACAAATGTACACAAAAAATAAATCTTTATTTACCACCAGTACAGTTACAAATTAAGTTTTTGTGGTCAAAATGTTACTTTTCGAGCCAACTTATGTTATTTTTGGCAAAGGGGCCGGGCAACACTAACTGCTTGTCCGGTGTTGTCTATGGTCGTCCGGTCCGGTCGTCTGTTAACACCTTTATTGCTACCGACTCGACTCTCATACATAATTATACATATTTTAGCCTAGTCTGCAGTTTATTTTTTGCAGATTCGTTTGTGAAATCGGTCTGGATGGTTTTTCACTGTAAGACAACACAAGAAAAAACAACTGAAGACTAGGCTGCATGGGCTTACGCTCTTTGCCTTCCCTTCGAGTCCAGTTAAGGCGGTTTACACACTGCCGGCGGAATACGCTGCGTCTGAACAATGGACCATAGACAATATCCGCCCTACGCGGCGTATTCCGCCGCAGTGTGTAAACCGCCTAATGTACGGTACGGCCATGGATTGCACAGCCAGATATTACGAAGCCATTGTTATGTACATGAAATACGCGGCTGTGCATTATTGGCCGTGCAATGACTGGTTGGCAATTATCACCCCGTACCAATATTGTACAGCCAGTATTTGGAAGCCAAGGAAAGCACAGCCAATATTTCAAGTACATGCCCATGAAATATTAGCCCGTGCTTTCCTTGGCTTTCAAATACTGGCTGTACAATATTGGTACGGGGTGATAATTGCCGACCAGATAATTCGTGTACGTCAGATGAAACTTTACTCCTATTGGTCGAGGTACATTCTTTTGCTTATGGTCGGAGCCTCGTTTAGACACTAAGTATTGATTCTGCTACTGCTTCGGCGCTGCGGGAAGTGCAGCCCCTCCGCCCTAGCGTAACTAAGAGCTGGCACCTATCTCGCCTGCGCAGCTTCGGCTTTTTGGTCGCCTCCGGCGACCAGCCTCAGCCGCTACGGCTCTTACGGCGCCCGCTCTTAGTTACAGCGGGCGGGGGCTGCTCTCCCTCCGCGCCTCCGGATTTTTATATACACTAGGGGTAAGAGCGGAAAGACCACGTGGAATTCGAGGTTAACAGTTTCGGTTCTGTCACTTTTTTTCGCTATCCCTACTGGCATGATCTACCAAAACCATCAAAACAAAGCATAGAGTTTCTTGTCTACGCCCGCTTGCTTCCAATTGGCTGGAGGAATTTTGACATGTGATATTGGCTTCCAATTATTGCCTGTACAATACGGATCGTACATTAACAGTCCGAGCTGATAATTCACGACCAGATAACGCACAGCCAGTAATACGAATCCTTGTCATATAGTACATGTATTATTGGCCGTGAAATATCTGTCCGGGCAAATATCGTACGGCCAATAATACGAAGCCACGGAATGCACAGCCAATAATTCATGTACATGCCTGGTCTCGTAATATCAGCGCGTACCTTATCGGGTCGTCAATTACCATGGCTGTACATTATTGGTTCCCTATTGACTTGACCAAGCCAAGCTGAAGCTGTTTTATTGCTGTGCCGCCTTGGGAGTACCTATATATGTTCCTTGTTGCTGTGCTTTTATCATAGACTTAAAATGGTCTCTGTCTACGGCTATTATAAAATGCCTTACAAATGGTGTATTAAGAGTGATTGTAAAAACAATAATAGAAGCATGCCACAAAAAGAATTTGTTTTGCTTCCTAAGGGCGCGTTTAGATCTCAGCGGAATTTGCGAAATAAATGGTTGACACTGGCCGGTAGGAATCCTGAAGGTATAGGGCTAAAATCCCCAGTATATTTATGTGAAGAACATTTTGACGTAAGTAATTATTCCTTTTAGTTGATAATGATAAGTTACCTACTCCTTGATTACCCTTACCCAAACACACAAATAGACTACTGATACTGAGTCAACCCTTCCTGGCAGTCGGCGGCGTAGTGAATCTTTTACTTTTAACTCTATTGTCTGTTAGGTACTTCTGCCCAACGCTTCTGTCCAAGAATTTTAATTAATTTGAGCAGGAGCCTTGTATGTTGGGAGAACTGTCTAAAATGGCTTTTTTTCACCACATTCATATAAAACTTTGATGTAAGGGATAAAATCATTACTCTTGTACGTATTTATGTAAACTTTATATGACTAGGTTATGTTTACATACCAAAAATTTTTTTAAGACTTAAATTTTGAAAATAATAGTTTCAGATATTAAGTAGGTAGTAACCATGGTATAAGGAAACCTGGTATTCTCTTCGGACAAAGAGTAGGATAATTCCAGACGACGGACCAGTATGTGACCAGTTGACGTCACGAACAATGCTGCCATTTAATTACATTGTTTAAACTGTAAGGGAGTTTTTAATACGTAGTATATAAATAAAACCTAATCTCCATCTAGCTTACCATTTATTTTTCGTCTTATTAATGTATTTAGTAATTAATTTTAACTTTATACAATAATATTGCTTCTTTTTAGAAATAAGTTAGCAAAAGTAGGTACAATATACTCGGGTAATGTAATTTCCAAAAATGGCAATACATTTATCGATTCTGTTTGATGACGTCAGCTGGTGTCAAATCGTGAACCAGCTGTCACGGGAAGAAAATACCAGGCGTAGTTAATTTTCTTATACCATGGTAGTAACCACACAGTCGTCATGTCTTTTTAAAGCCCATATTTTAAGCATTTTCTTGCTTATTACTCTTTCAGATGGAGAACGATTTTGCAAACTATCATGAGTATATATTTGGCACCCACAAAAGATTATTAAAAAGAAAAGGCATGGTGCCATCAAAGCTTGTTTCTGAGGAAGAAAATGCAACGCTTCATAATGTAAGTATTACCAAAAGATTCTTCCATGTTGGACTGAGAGTGATAGAAAAACAGAATGTGCCAGCAGCTTTTCTTCCAGACATGCTTTAAAAAACCAGCAAAGGAATTTAAGGGTTGAGTGTATTTTAATTTGGCAATGGGCTTCCAACCATTAATTTTAGCGATACACATTACAATACACATTGCCCTCAACATTTGTCAAACATAACTTAGCTACCCCGTAAGGGGTAAAAGACGTGACTCTATGAATAATGTACGTTTGTTATCATCAGAAGTGTTTCTATGTAATTTGCATATTGTATAAGTACCTATTTGAAACAATCTTTGCATTTTATACAAACTGATTGACATTTATTTTGTGATCACTACTTGGTGACCATATTGAATTATTTGATGACCAATAAAATTACCTCTGGAAACCATTACGGTATAATATTTAGGGAATCACGGTTTGGTGACAGATCTCAACTGTGGTGACCAAAAATATTGTTCTTGTTTTTACAGGAAAACTCCCGAAACGTCATAGACAAACCAACAAAATTTGAATGCCGATATTTTGACGAAGACTTGGATCCAATTCATGGTAAGTACTTAGGTAGTTTAGTAGGTACTAAGTGCTTTTAATACTGTCCGATTTGGCCTTCCTAGTAATTGTATGACACCTTGTGAACAGCACTACCATCCATACTAAGCATCCATAGGTATATGTTTCATATGTTTTTTTTTGGGGAAAATTTATTCGCACCATAAAAACAAAAACATGTAATGGATTCCACTTTAACTACCTCAGCTTTAAAAATAATGGAACTCACTATAAAACTAATGCTTTCCAATTAAAATATACTCAGCTTTAAAATTTATGGAACACACTATAAAGGTAATGACTTTCACTATAATTATACTCAGCTTTAAAATTAATTTGATTAACTTTAAAAATAACGATTTCGACTATATTTATGCTTAGCTTCAAAATGAACACTGTGCACTATAGGTACAATTTAATTTTGTATGTAGTATGAGTGTAGTAAATAGAGTATTTTGGTCTCTTTTTTGTTGTACTTATAGAGCAAACAGCATGCCATCTCTTTTAAAAGTTGACAATCTGATATGGATATGCGTTTAGAAATTAACTAGGGCACGTTCGCCATCGTTTTTCTAAAGGGCTGTCCAGACCTTCCGATCGTATCCATATACTTATCCGATAAATTTGATGAAATGGGATAATGTGTAGCGTAATCGAACATCTGATTTAGCGTCGGATCATTACGCTCTGCACATTGTCCGATTTCATCCGATTTAGGATAGATCAGCCAGTAAGGATTAGAAGGTCTGGAGAGCCCTTTAGGTGCGCACCACACTAGCGGGTCTCACACTATCAGTATTATCACACATTATTTGGATCACAATCCAAATACTGACAGAATACTGACGGAATTTCGTAATACTCTATACAGATTAGGTTAGGTATTGTGGTGATACTGACAACAGTATTAACATAACTTATTTTAGGTTGGTTTTGTCACTTTCTAAAATTTGAATAAAATAGAGACAGAAATGGCGGCGGTGATCCGCTCCCCCGATCCACCTAAAACCTGCGTTAATGCACTCACCTATCACTGTCACAGTCATAGTGCAAACCATTATTTTGATAGTGGAAATATTTCTTAATAGTGCAAATCAATATTGTTATAGTGAATATATCAAATTAAAGTTTTTTATTATTTGAAAGTGCAAAACATTATTTTTGCAGTAAAAATATTACAATTAAGTGTTTTATAATTTTAAAGTGCAAAGGATTATTTTTATAGCTGTTACATTTAATTTAAAGTGCATAAAAATACATCCCTTTTTATACGAATCTAATATGGATGAGTGTAAAAACGCTCTGTGACGATTCCACTTTAAGCCTGATAAAAAAATGTATGCTAGTTTGTCAATATAATTTTAATCTTTATTTTAATAAGAAACAAAATTTGAGATTATAATCATTGAAATGATTTCAGGTCCACTCACAACGGAAGATGGAATATTCACGGAACTACTATGTTTTGAAGATATTACTGAAGCAGCATCGTTATCACCAATTTTATCATCTTCTCCATTTGAACATCAAACACAAGATCCAGACTCAGTACAACAATTCTCATACCGTTTGGATGATAAACAACATAGTTTTAGTAGTTCAGAAAAAAGGAACGATATATCTTCAGATATATTGCGAAGTATTTCTTTTAGACCAGATAGTAAGAAAAATGCAGACCCTGAAACAAAAATGCCGCTGGAATTTCCTCCTGGCAACCCTAAACTACCTAGTGTTTTGAAAAAGACGGTACCCCACAGCGTTCTCAATGATCGAATCGATGGGCATGCAACAAATAAAGTAAATTTGAAAGATGACGAAATTGATAACGTCGTCATCCAAAACGTAAATCATGATCATAACTATATTTTTAAAACGTCAGAATATAATGTACATCAAAATTTACTTCCTGACAACTCTCATGACTATATTTTTAAAACATCAAAATATAGTATACATCAAAGTATTCTTCCGGACTTCACTCTAATAAACCACTATTACGAAATAATTTCTCCACGAAATCGAAGAAATGTTTGTAAAAATACAAAAAATCTGGATATTTTCTTCCGTGGCAAGCATAATAAACAAGATGATATAAAATTCAACACTAATAAAAGTATAGATTGTGCTGGCATTATACCAACATTTTTATGTAATTATTGTAGTAGGGAATATATAAATGAAATATCCATATCAAGTCATGTTAAAAAAAAACATACAGAGCAATATCTGTTTGTACAAAAGGAACCTCATGGTATACATAAAAATCATTTCGCCAGTGGTGTCCGTTTTCTCCGTTGGAACGACCAAGATGTTATAAAAAACAACAAAAATGACGGTAATGAAAATATCCCAACATCAAAATGTTTTTGCTGTAAAAAAGAATTCTATTATAATACTGATTTGTTAAAACACTTGCAAGAGCAACATGTGGTCGGTGACGATGATAACAATATCCGTGACTGGTGTATTATACGCAGTCAATGTGGAGAAAGATATTGTAATAAAAAAGGTTTAATAGAATATCTTCGTACCCTACAATCAGAAAATGAAAGTACAGATAGTGCAGACAGTATACCAATATTCATTCGTAATTGTTGTTTAGAATATATCAGTAAAATAGCTTTATTAAATCACATTAAAAACACACATACAGAGAAAAAATGTGATAATATATTGAAAAGTGAATATTCTCAAAAAGAATATAAATCAGAAACTGATTTGTTAAATAATTATAACTATTTGTTAAATCATTATCAAAAACTGCATGCTGTTAATAAAGAATCAAACATTGACAAAGAATTTTGTTATAAAGCAGATTTGCTAAATCATATTCAAGAGCAACATCTGGATATACAAAAAGAACCTCTAGATGTACAAGGAGACTCCATAAATATGCAAGAGGGATTTCAATTGCAGTTTCTATCATTTATAGCAAGTGACTGCAGAAAAGAAAAACAAGATAAACTAGATAGCATGAAAATCAAAGAAAAAATTAACATTGATGAAATTATAGTACCAACAAAAAAATGCTGTTGCAAAAGAATATTTCATCTTAAAAAAGATTGGATCTTTCACTGTCAAGAACAACATGTGGTGGATGATGGTATTAGAAACAGTAAGCCATTTAAATGCCATTGTGGCAAAATATTTAAGACTAAATATAGTTTTTCACAACATGTTCGTGGACTACAATTAGACAATGAAATTAGTGCTGACAAAAGCATTAAAATCAAAGAAAATTCAAACATTGATGAAATTATCCCAACAATAACATGCTGTTGCAAAAAGCAATTTAATCGTAAATATGATTGGATCTTTCACTTTCAAAAAGAACACGTGGTGGATATTGGAAACAGAAACCGTAAGCCATTTAAATGTTATCATTGTGGCAAAATATTAAAGAGTAAAAAACGTTTATTACAACATATTCGTTACAATCAGGCAAAACTACAATCAGACAATAAAAGTAGAGTAAGTGCTGGCAAAAGAAATTTTCAAAATCAAACTAAAAACAAAAATACAGTAAAGGAGACAAAGCCTATATTGAAATGTAAATATTGTTCAAAGGAATTTAAAAGTAAGCGATGTCTTAGCAAGCATGTTCAAAAAGAGCATATAGTCGATAAATATACAGAATGTTCTGAAAATGAATCTTCTGTTATATGTGACAAAGAGTTCAGTTCTAAAAGATATATGGTGAGCCAATTTCAAGATCGACATTTAAATATACAAGAACAACTTCAAAGTATACAAGAGGACCATCTATCAAGATCATGTACGCAAGATGCATCTTCAGATATACAACAGGAATCTTTAGATGTTCAAGAAGAATCTCAAGATATACAAGATGAAACTCTAGATATACAACAGAATTCTGTAGATATACATGAAGAACCACTGAATATTAAATCTGAAATATTTAAGTGCCGTGAATGCCCGTCTTCATTTTTAAATGAAGAAGAAATATCAAAACACTTGAAAATCATACATGGGGATCAAATTGATTTGTCCATAGGTAAATTAAAAAACAATAGAAAATACGCGAAAGTAAATGAAAAAACAAGCAACTGGCTCGATGAGAAACAAGATATGTATTCAGGTTATAATTTTGTTGAACTAGAAACTGAAATAAAAAAAGAAATCAGCGATCACTTGGAGGACATACACATGCCATATGAGCAATCAGGTTTAAACTTAATGTATAATGATAATGACCCAGATTTATCTGTAAACCAATATAATATCCACACGAATTGTATACAATCAGAAGATCTCAATACGGGTTATGATAAACCATTTTTGAAAGAAATTGAAAAGAAACAACTTAACTTAGGAAATGTTGGAGAAAACAGAATTGAAGTCGAAGAAAATGATTGTGTAAACACAGTAGACCCGAGTATTTGTAGATGTTGTTCGAAGCGCTTACCGATTAAAATTAGGATCGGCAAACACGACAAAATTTGTATAAAATGCAAAAGGACTGAAACACGAAATGAAAAACGACGAAACAGTGTTAAAGCGCAGTTGTATGCGTGTGCGAAAAGTAAACAATTAAAGCAACCTTCAGGCTTTAAGTCTGGGACTTGTGAAAATAAACCAAAAACTTTGAGTGATGCAGAAATACTGAAAAATATGAATAGATTCTTTAATAAAAGACTAAAGAAAATGAATCGATCGTCAAATAAATCTAAAATTGACGGCATTGATGATAAAATGGATGTTAAAAAGGAGACACTGGAGGGAGCATTCATATTTGAAAACAATGACAATGATTTATTGAAACCTCTTAGAGAAGAGGAAGAGAAAATAATTGTACAACCTCATGATCCTAAACTTTGCAAGAGCTGCCTTATACCGTTAGAAGTGACAGAAACTACTGGACAGAATAAAACAATAAACATGTGCGATAAATGTAAAGCGTCAGAAACTCAGAATGAAAAACGTAGAAAATCTAATGAAAAAAGGAGAAAATGTAATGGTAATAAAATTAATAAAACTGTCTCGAACATAAATTCTGAAATAAGCTGTCTCATTTGTAGATGTAAGTTTCTAAATAAATTAGCTTTAAGAAAACATGTGGCTAGATCTCATCTATAATAAATTAAATAAAATTAATAAAGGTAGGTTTAATGTTCATGTTATTTATTAGCACTTCACGCATCCTATGCACGCACCAAAGTAGTTCCAAGAATAATTATTTTGACACAAGTGTGGGTGTTTTGTTTGATATACGTCCGGGATAATTTGCTGCACAATAATTATTTCTGCTGAACAAATATATTTTTCTTTATTTCTTTTATAACTTCCATGCTGGACTGGCAGTGATAGAAAAGTCTCCTCCCGGGCATGCTGTAAAAATCAGCTAAGGGATTTGAGGGTTTCAGTATTGTAATTTAGGCGATGATGGGCTGACAACCTGTCACTAAAGAGATACTTATACAGATCTTTCTGGAATAAGTAATACAGGGTGTTAATTTAATTGCGTGCCATAGCTTATGGGGTGTTTCAGTAACGTAAAAGGAGCCCATAATAAAAAATAATAAAAAAAAAACAATAATCGGTAGGTATTCATAATGATTCCCAGAGTTGCGGATGGCCGTCCGGCTATAATCAATCCCGGCGCGAGTCGCTATCGACCAATGAGAGAGACTCGCGCGGGCTCGGTTATAGCCGGAGAGTTAGATGCAGCTTTTGGAATCATACTAAATATTAACTTTTTTATTTGTTTCTTTTTTTTATATTTTTCATGGGCTCCTTTTACGTTACTGAAACAGCCCCTAAGATATGTCACGCAATTAAATTAACACCCTGTATAACCCTTAAAACTTGTAAGACGTGGCGGAACGACCTTTGTTTAAGTCGTTTACGCTCTGCCTACCCCAATAGGGATAAAGGCGTGCCATACATATTAGTGATTTTATATCCTCTTTGTTATATATTATGTTACGCACAATCTCCGAAATCGCCCATATTGGCCGGAATAAAGGCACACTTCGCGGATTGGCAAATTCGGCCATTGAGCGTATAACAACAACCATTTCGCGGACTGGTAAACACGAATTCATTGAAATATCAATATCATGTAAAGGACACTAAAACACCAAGCATGAGAGCAAACTGATAGGGGTTGCTCAGTTCATGAAACTGAACAGATTTGATCAGGAAATTATCATCGAAGTGATAATTTTTCATAGTAAACTCAAAAAATGTTTTCTCTTCCTGAAAGAATTTCCTGTTCAAAGTTAGACGTGTACTAACCACAGCCACAATATCTCAGCAACAAATAAGAAAAACAGTTTTTTTTGGTATCTGTGTGGCTGGGGATTGAACGATTGGAACGATTGAAGTATTGTTTTTTTTTCAAATATTTTATGGCAACTTGGAAGGATTGAGGATTGAACTGACAGATAAATTCATTCATTCATATAAAAAAAAAAAAAACAGTTTTCTTTTTTGTTGACTCGCAATGCTGAGTTTAATTAATCGAAAAAATGCCTTACAAATGGTGTATTAAGCGTGATTGTAAAAATAATAATAAATTAATGCCACATAAACAGTTTGTTATGCTACCTTTGGGAGAATTTCAACGTGATTTGCGAAATAAATGGTTAACACTGGCCGGTAGGAATCCCGAAGAAATAGGCCTGAAAACCGCACTATATTTATGTGAAGATCATTTTGACGTGAGTAATTTCCGTTACCTATTTTACCTAAACAAAAAAACTAAATTAAAGTTACATACAGTACGCCAAAGTAAGTAAATGAATGCGCACAGGGGCGCTCCATGTTGGGATAACGAACTGTCAAAAATGGCGTTGGCGGCGGTAATAATTAGTTTATTTTTTTCGCCAAGTTCATTAAAAGCTTTGACGTACCTACGGTTATGTTTGCCTTATGTTTTTTTTGATGTTCTTTATTTAAACTAGCTTAGATCCGCGGTATTGTCTGCGGCTAAAGGCTTTATTACACTTCCTTGCTGAGTCTTAAGTTTTCATCGGGTTGTTTGTCTATTTGAAAAACTGACTTGCTAAGAAGCAGGGACGTAGAGGCTTCTATCTTACAATTTTTCGAGTATAGGTCATGATTATGCATGAATAATGAGACAGTTACTTTTGCAATATTATTTTATAAGATTAATATCATCATGCAATAACTAAGTTGTAGGTATTGATTGAACTTATCTTGAAATGACTTCGGTTTTTAACATAAAAGTTTTGAATATCATGCCTATTTTTATACCCACTGAGTATAAGATAATGATTATACCTCGGTGAATGTCATAAACACAGCAAAACTTTGCACACCGATTGTTCGGTCGAATACATTGATGCTATTTTTATTTTTAAGATCTTTTGTTATTGTACATGTATTCTAGTAAATAAATGCCTTATCTTATCTTACCTTATCTTATCTAATTCTTCCTGGCAGTCGGCATATGGAATCATTTACTTGTATCTTTTATTAGTAAAAATTTATTTTCATCTGTTACTTCTACATGTACCTACGTAAAGGTAACAGATGGACTTGATGGACAGAAGTAACAGACAAAATAGTTCTGTTCACATTAACAATGAATATGAGTAAAAGATTAAGTTACAAAAACGAAAGGGGCGCCGCAAAGTGCGAGTTTCTCGTGCTTCTTCAAAATTGTGATATATTATTTATTTTATTTTGTTTTGTGACATTGATATAATTCTCTTTGTAATAAACTCGCTTGTGACTTTCTAAAAGTGTTCGTAAGAAATAAATGATTTGACTGCCAGGAAGGATTTACTCAGGTAAAGATATGTATAGTTTTCATAGTTTCCCGTTGCAGATGGAGAATGATTTTACAAACTATCATACCTTCAAAAATGGTTTCGACAAAAGATTGCATAAAAGAATAAACTCAATGCCATCAAAGCTTGTTCCAGAAAAGGATAGGGCCAAGCTTTATGCTGTAAGTACTCTTTTTCTTTATCTCCTTAATTTTTTTTTGTGCGTGTTTCCAGTTCATCGACCCTATGAACACTGGTGTCTGAGTATGTGTCAGAGTATTTTAAGCGCCTAATAACATGATGCCTCTGACATGGTTTGTATGACAACCACTAAAGGACCACTGGACCAGCAGCTCAATGTGCTGTCCAAAGCAGTAGTTCTTCCAAACAATCAGGTGATTCAGCCTGCATTGTCCTAACCATATTGGGGAAAATATCACAAAGTGAGAAATAAACAAATATCAACTTATGTATATACATATATACCTACCTACACATTTCTATCTAAAATTGCCCTCAATTTCAATTAATTAGTCAGACATTTAAAGTGTGTCTTTATGTATAATGGCCACAATTTGGTGTATGAAATACAGCCTGGTGACAAACAGACAGACAGACGGATATATATAGTGGAGTCTTTGTAATTGGTACCATTTATTACCCTTTGGTACAGCAGAACCCTACAAGACTGTGTTTATAAAGTTTCACAAGTAAAAATCAATAAAAAAAATGTTCAGGTAGCTTTTTTTTATTGCAGGAAAACTTAATAGATGAACCAACGCAGATTGAATGTGAATATATTACAGAAGATGTTGACCCTATTGATGGTAAGTAGTTTTAGTAAATCGTAAGGCCGGCAGCGCATTTTGTGACCCCCGAGTGCTGCAAGTGTCCAACTTACCATATCAGGAGACCGGCCTGCTACTAGCACAGTATAATTCAATAGTCTGACGTTCTGACGTACGTCTCATATATTACACTGTGCTGCTAGTCTAATTCCTTCTTTCATAAAAAAAAACCTTATGTTGGATCAAGGTGATTCCTCTATCCTCCTGAGATCCCACTTGCTTGAGTAAGAGTACATAAAAAAAAAACAGTTCCTAACGTCAACGAATTTAAAAATGGAAGGATAATGGATCTGAGAATGAATCTACCAATACCAACTTGAACAAAATAAAAATCAATGACATTCAAGCTTTTTATAAAAATAATAATACTTGTTATGTGATCCCCCGGACGCAGGTGATCTGTTGGTTAATTGGTTAAAATATGTTTTTGTCAGTTTGAAGGGACAGCTTCCCGCAAACTGATAGGAGTTGCTCAGTCAACAAAACTAAACAACTTCCAGCAGGAAATTCTATCAGGAGATGAAAAAATACTTTGACTTTTCCATACACAATTTTACTACCTCGAACAGACAATTTGTATGGAAAAGCAAAAAAGAAAATCGAATTTCCTGGTGATAGTGCTGATAGTTATTCAGTTTCGTTGACTGAGCAACCCTTTTCAATTTGCGGGAAGCTGTCTCGTACATTTCAGCCATTTTTACTAAAAAAAAAAAGCAATTTCGACCAAGTCAAAATTTATTCAAAATTTTGCCTTGTCCATACAAAATGTGCAGACGAGGGGAGCATCTTTGTAGGTTTTTTTTTTCCGAAGTAAATCTTTTGTGCTTTGGGGAAGTTGATTGGTATAATCAGTAGAACATGTGGTTTCAAGGAACGCATTACTTTTTTTTAAACCCTGTATGGCTATTATAATTTATAACTACCTATAGATATATTTTCAGGTATTCACACTACGTCAGTTGAAATTATCACGGAAACTTGTGTTGAAGACAAAGTTGAAGATTCTATTAAAAAAATGTCATCAGATCCAATGAATACGCCACATGAAATTAACACGGAAACATGCGTTGGAAATACAGTTGAAGATTTCATTAAAAATACATCACCAATACCATGTCCACCATTTGAACATTGGACAAGAAGATCAGGCTCAGTATCCCCAACTCCGCACCGTTTGGATGGTAAGACACGCATGCTTCTGATTTCTAAAGAATCAATTATTCAAAGAAAAAATATTTCTGCAAGAACAAAAATATCGGGAACTGCAGGATCTGAAGGACAACAGAAATCGTTAGATTTACAACAGGAATCTACTGCTGGCACCTCAAAAGCCACATTCTCGGAAACGACGGCACCCAACAGCCCTCTCAATTATGGTGATGCTGGAACGAATATAGTAAAAACAACGTTGGGCGAAACAGATAACCCCAGTAAAAAGGTAAGGATTGTTCCTTACTATATCATTAAACCATCAAAAGAGAAGAATAATGATGATGATGCTGGGACGTATATAGTAAACACTACTTTGGACGAATCAGATAACCCTAGTAAAAAGGTAAGGATAGTACCTTACTATATTATTAAACCATCAAAAGAGAAGAATGCTGTTATTAAACCAGGTATACTAACTGCCTCGAATTACGCTTTGATTGATCATAATTACGCAAGAGAGTCACAAATTGTTAAAAGCACAAACAAAGGAAATGGGTGTGTTAAAAACACTTACACAGATATCTCAGTTGATGGTGTTAACAGTAAGAGACATCCATTTAAATGTAATAATTGTGGGAAGAGATTTCGTCATAAAGGACGTTTAATACAACATCTTCGAAAGCTACAATCAGGCAATGAGAATACAGACAGTGTCGACGGCATGTCAACATTTATATGTGACTATTGTGGTTCGAAATATTGTCAAAAGAAAAACTTAGAAATTCACATGACAGTCAAACATACTGAATTCATGAAAAAGGTCAAAAAGGTTAAAAAAGCTAAAGTATTCAAATGTTATTATTGTCCAATTAAATATCAAAATAAACAAAGGTTATTTATTCACATTCTGAGAAAGCATACAGACAAAAAAGAATCAGATACACACTTTGACAAAAAATTGACATTTAAATGGTATTGTGACAAAAAAAACAGTTCCAATGTTTTGCTAAGTCATATTCAAGAGAAACACCCAGATATACAAAATGTACAACAGGAATCTGTAGATATGCAAGAAGAATCTCAAGATAAACAGGGTGATCCTCTAAATACAGAACAGACATCTCCGGATAAACAACAGCATTCTTCAAATATACAACGAATCATTGTTATTTCAAGCGTGGACGATGATGGCAACAAAAACAGTAAGCCATTTGAATGTAAGCATTGTGTCAAAAGATTTCTTCTTAAAGGAAGTTTCATACAACATCTTCAAAATCTACATTCAGGTAATGTGAATACAGACAGTATTCCAACATTTATATGTGATTACTGTGGTGCGAAATTCATTATGAGGCAAAGTTTAGTTTCTCACATAAAAAACAAACATACAATGAAAATATACAAAAAGGGTGAAATATTCAAATGTGACTATTGCCAAGAAGAGTTTCGACTTGAACAACAGTTGATAAATCACATTATATTATTAAATCATATTCTAGAACCTTTAGATGTACAGGAGAAATCTTCAGATATACAACAAGAGTTTTCAGACATACACGAAAAATCTGATGGTAAACAAGAAAGTGTGAAAATCAACGTTAATTCAAGCGTGGCTGATGATTGTAACAGAGATCGTTTTAAATGTAACCATTGTGACAAAAGGTTTCTTTATAGAGGACGTTTAATACAACATTATCGAAAACTACTATCAGGCAGTGAGGACACTAACAGTGTGCCAACATTTATATGTGATTATTGTGGTTTGAAATATATTCTTAGGAAGAATTTAATTAGTCACATGAGAAACAAACATATGGCGGAAATAGACAAAAATGCTGAAATGAGAAAATTGAAATGTAATAATTGTGACAAAAGATATTTTCATAAAGAACTTTTAAACCAACATCTTCAAAAAGTAAAGTTAAGCATTGATATGCCAACATATTCATGTGACCATTGTGGTTTGAGATATATTCAAAGGAGCACTTTACTGGAACACATAAGAAGGAAACATATGGTGAAAATGGTCAAAAGGGCTGAAAAACTAAAAAATGAATTGAAATGCAATCATTGTGGCAAAATATATTATAATAAAGACAATTTAATACAACATCTTCAAAGACTAAAATTAGGCAATGACGTTACAGATAGCGCTGACAGTATACCAACATATGCTTGTGATCATTGTGATTCGAAATATCTGCAAAGGGCACATTTATTTGCTCACATAAAAAACAAACACACAGTAAGAAAGGAAAAAAAGGCTAAAAGATCGAATTGTGAATTTAAATGCAATCATTGTGGAAAAATATATTCTTATAAAGGACGTTTAATACGACATCTTCAAAAGCTACAATGCATGACGCCAAAATTTAAATGCGATCATTGTGGTTTGAAATTTATTCGAAGAACATATTTACTTTTTCACATGAAAAACAAACATATAGTAAAAAAGGATGAAATATCGAGTTCTAAAAAAAAAACGATTTTGAAATGTTATTGTGACAAAATATTAGATTCTAAAGCCAATTTGCTAAGACATATTAAAAAGAAACATTCGTTTAAACAAGAGGAACATTTACTTACGCAAGATGAATCTTCAGATATAGTAGAGAAATCTCAAGATATACAGGTTGAGCATCTAGATATACAAAATGCCCCTCTAGATACACAAGAGGAACCATTGAATATGCAAGAAGAATATCAAGATATTCAACATGATCCTTTAAGAGATGTACAAGATGAACATCTAATTATAACACAGGAACTTTTAGATATGCAAGTAGAATCTCAAGATACACAACTGGAATATTCAGATATACAGCAAGATTCGTTTGATGTACCACAGAACCTTTTAGATATGCGAAAAGAATCTCAAGATATGCAAGATTTGCCCCTAAATACACAACTGGAATATTCAGATATACAACAGGAATCGTTAGATGTACAACAGGACCTTTTAGGTATGCGAGAAAAATCTCAAGATATGCAAGATTTGCCCCTAAATACACAACTGGCATCTTCAGATATACAACAAGAAACGTTAGATATATCACATGAATTTATAGATATGCAAGAGGAATCAGAAGATGAACAAGATTGTATGAATATCAACGTCAATTTAAGTCTGGTTGTTGGTAACAAAGACCATAAGCAATTTAAATGTAATCATTGTGACAAAAGATACTATCGTAAAGGACGTTTAATACAGCATTATCGAAAACAATTATCAGGGAATGAGGATACTGACAGTATACCAACATTTGTATGTGATTGTTGTGGTTTGAAATATATTCTAAAGAAAAATTTAATTTCTCACATAAGAAACAAACATACTGTCAAAGAGGTCAATAAAGCAGAAATTGTGAAATGTGACTATTGTCAAAAAGAATATCGACTTGAAATAGACTTGCTAAAGCACATCCAGACTGAACACGCAGATAAATCACAAGATGGTTTGACACGGCTTCATATTCAAAAGCAAAATCCAGATATAAAAGATGTACAACATTCATCTTCAGATCTACAAAGGAAACATTCAGATTTACAACAAAAATCCTTAGACGTTCAACAGTATTCTTTAGATTTACAACAAGAATGTTTCGATATACAACGAAAATCTTCACACATTCAACCGGAATCTTCAAACACTCAACAGGATTCTTCAGATGTACAAAAGAAATCTCAAGATACACAATATGAGCATCTAAATATACAACAGGAATGTTTAGACACTCAACAGGATTCTTTAGATATTCAAGATGAATATAAAGATTTGCAGGATGAGTTTCTATATATACAACAAGAATCTTCAGATATACAACGAAGATATCCAGATTTACCACAAGAAACTGTAGATTTACGACAAATCAACGCTAATTCAAAAGTGGTCGATGGTAGCAACAGAGACCAAAAGTCATTTAAATGTAATAATTGTGGCAAAAGATATTATCACAAAGGGCGTTTATTACAACATCTTCGAAAGCAACAATTAGGCAATGACGATACACATAGCGCTAACAGTATGCCAACATTTATATGTGATTATTGTGGTTTGCAATATTTCCTAAAAGGTAACTTAATTTCACACATGAAACTGAAACATACTGAATGTTTGAAAAAAGTAAACAGGGATAAAATATTCAAATGTGATTATTGTCAAAAAAAATATCAAAATAGACAAAAGTTGTTTATTCATATGCTGCGGAAACATAAAGTCAATAAAGAATCGGATACAAACGAATATGAAAAAAAATTGTCATTGAAATGGTATTGTGACAAAAAAATCAGTTGTAAGAAAAATGTGGTAAGTCATATTCAAGAGCAACACCCAGATATACAATACCTACAACCGGAATCTTTAAATATGCATGAGAAATCTCAAGTTGAAGAAGATGATCCTCTAAATATAGAACAGGCATTTTTAGACAAACAACAGAAATCTTCAGATGTACAACAAGAACTTTTAGATATGAAAGAAGTATCTCAAGATATGGAAAATGAGTCTTTAAGCATAGAACAGATATCTTCAAATGTACAACAGGAATCATTAGATCCACAGCAGGAACTTCCAGAAATGCAAGAAGAATCACAAGATATGCTAGATGAGCCATTGAACACACAACATAAATCACCAAATATACAACAAGAATCATTACATATGCAAGAGGAGTCTAAAGATAAACAAGATTGTCTGAAAATCAACGCTAATCCAAGCGTGGTCGATGATTGTGACACAGATCTTAAGCCAAAGCCATTTAAATGTAATTATTGTGACAAAAGATATCATCATAAAGGGCACTTAATACAACATCTTAGAAAACTACAACCAGACAATGAGGATACAGACATTGATTTATTTATATGTGATTATTGTGGTGAGAAATATAGTCAGAGGAGATATTTACTTACTCACATGAGACACAAACATCTAGTAAGAAAGGACAAAATGTCTGAAATATTGAAATGTGGCTATTGTCAGAAAAAATATCAACTTGAACAACAGTTGGTAATTCACATTCAGAGAGAGCATGTAGTCAATGAAGAAGCAGAAAGTTCTACAAAGAAATCAATATTAAAATGTTATTGTGACAAAGAATTCAGTTCTAAATCACGTTTCCTAACTCATATTCAAGAGCAACCTCCAGATCCAGTAATACAAGAAGTACATCAGGAACCTTCTGCTGGCACTACTAAAGCATCAAATTTTTTGGAAAAAAAGTTACACCGTCTTAGTGATCTTGATCATGCTGAAAAGAATATAGCAAACGCTACGTATGACGACACAGATAACCCCAACCAAAATGAAAGGAATGATTATGTTTTAAAACCATCAAAACATAATAACTCAGTGATAAAAACCGGTGTACTGACTGACTCCGACAACGGTTTAATAGACCATGATTACGGAATAGACTCACAAATGGTTAAAAAGACACTTATTGTTACACCAAGTGTTAAAAAGCGAAAAATATCCAAAGGTTGTATTAAAAACACTAACACAGAAGTTCTGGATATCTTGGTTGATGATAGTAACAGTAACTGTAAGCCATTTAAATGTTATAATTGTGGAAAAAGATTCCTTCATAAACGACATCTTCGAAAACTGCAACCAGGCAATGAGAATACAGATAATGCTTTCGGTATGCCAACATTTATATGTAAATATTGTAGTTTGAAGTATTTATCTGAAGGAAATTTAGCAGCTCATATGAGAAAAAAACATCCAGTAAAAAAAGACAAAAATGCTGAAACAGTAAAATACCACCCAAAGCTCTTTAAATGTAATTCTTGTGACAAAAGATATAATTATGAAGGACATTTAATACGTCATCATCGAGGACTACAACCAGACAATGAGGACACAGATAGTGCTGACAGTATGCCAAAATTTATATGTGACTATTGTCAAAAAGATTATCCAATTAAAAAAGATTTAATATTTCACATTCAGAAAGAGCATGCATTTAATGCTTACAGTTCTCAAAGGAAATGCATAATTAAATGTTATTGTGACAAAGAATTTAATTCTAGAGCAGACTTGATGAATCACATTCAAAAGAAACATTCATTCAAACAAAGGGAACCTCTGAATATGCAACAAAGTCAAGGTATGCTAGTTGATCATCTATCTACGCAAGATGCATCTACAGATTTAAGACAGAAATCTTCAAATATACAACAGGAATCTTCAGATGTACAATTTATTGATATGCAAGAGGAATATCAAGATAAACAACATGGGTCTATAGATATACAACATGAATCTTTACACGCGCAAGAGTCATTTATAGACATGCTAGAGGATTATCAAGATATACAAGAGGAGTCTGTAGATATACAACAAGAATCTTTAGACCTGCAAGACGAATCTATAGACATGTCAGAGGAATCTATAGATATACAACAAGAATCTTTAGCCATGCAAGGGGAATCTGAAGATATAACAGATGAGCCTTTATACATACTAGATGAATCTTCAAATATAGACCAGGAATCTTTAGATATGCAAGAGGAATATTTAGATATGGAATCTGAAGATAAAGATGATGAGCCTTTTTATATACGAGATGACTCTTCAGAAATAGTACAGGAATCTTTAAATATGCAAGAGGAATCCGAAGATATAGAAGATGAGCCTTTATATACACTAGATGAATCTTCAGATATAGAACAGAAATCTTTAGATATGCAAGAAGAATATTTAGATATGGAATCTGAAGAAATAGATGATGAGCCATTGTATATACTAGATGACTCCTCAGATATAGAACATGAATCTTTAGATGTGCATGAGAAATCTGGAAACATACAGAAAGGACAGCTCGATATAAATCCTGAAATGTCATGGGCGTCATGGCCATCTTCATTAGAAGAAGAAATGTCAAGTCACTTGCAAATAATGCATGGGAATCTGATTGATTTGAGTAAATTGAAACGCAATAAAAGAGATGAGGAAGTAAATATAAATACAAGCAACTTGCCTTTTGAGAAACAACGTGAAGATGTCAGTAAAGGACCAACAACATTACAACATACTGACAAAGGTCTTAATTTTGTTGAACTAGAATCTGAAATAAGAACAGAATTAAGCGATCCTATAGAAGAAATAGAACTGCCATATGAACCACAGTTAGAATTGAACCTCATGCATAATCTGGACCCGGATTTGTCTGAAAACCGACGCAATATCAATACTAATGTTCACGGAGCAAATGACAAAGAACTTGCCAAAGATTTATGCCTTCCAGAAAAAACAACGAACCATCGAGAAACAGTACCAATCAAAATAGAGCCTTGGGAAATTGAAGATGATCTTTGCAATTACTTAGATATTTTCAACGGCAATGAGTTGAAGCGACAGGAAAACGATAATACATGTGTGAATCCGGAAATAATAAAATGCAAAAGCTGTCAAATGACATTTCTTAGTCAAGTGGAACTTTTGGACCATATGCATGACTTAATTAATAAACAAGTAAAGTTTTATGCTGATGATACAAAAAAAGTATTGGTATACGCTAAAAATGCAAAACGAACACTGAACAAGTCACTTTTAAATGAATCTGAGATGTTGGTTAAACATAGAGTTTACGAAAAATTGCAAAAGACAAAATTTACCTCTGACGTTGCCGAGGAAAAGAGAATTGATGTTGAAGAAATAGATTGCGAAAAGCCATTAGATACGAAAGTTTGTTGTAGATGTTGCTCGAAGCGCTTACCGATAAAAAGTTGGGTCGTTGGTAGATACGATAAAATTTGTATAGAATGCAGAAGAATTGTCATTGACTTGAAATTGAGTCAAAATGAGAAACGACGAAAAAGTGTTATAGCACAGTTAAACGCTAGTGTAAAAAATAAACAAATTAAACAACCCTCAGATAAATCAGGAACTTGTGGAAATAAAGCTAAAACAACTGATGAAAATATACCGAAAAATAAACATCGATTCTTTAATAAAAAACCAAAAGCAACGAATATTACGCAAAATAATTCAGAAAAGAACTGTTTAGATGATAAAATTGAAGTCGAAAAGGATAATATAGAGGGAACATTTATATTTGAAGATGATGATTTATTAAAGCCTGTAAGAGTGGAAGAAGAGAAAATACTTGTACAGCCCCACGATCCTAAACTCTGCAAAAGCTGCCTCGCACCATTAGAAATAACAGAAAATACTGGGCTGAATAAAACTACAAACATGTTTTGTGATAAATGTAAAGCATCAAAAACTACCAACAAAAAACATAAAAAACCTTATGAAAATGTAAAAAAATCTCATGATAGTAAAATAGTTTCTAAATTCTGCTGTCTTATTTGTAAATGTAAGTTTCGATCTAGTTTGGGTTTAAAAAAACATGTGGCTAGATCTCATCTGCTGTGAAAATGTTATGAAATAAATTATTAAGGCTGCATAAAATTTTGTTATTTTTCTTACCTCCACCACAGAATAATAAGTAGTGCTGCCGATTCGGTTACAGAACCAACTTATACAAGTTTAGTCCTGTCACTTTCCATCTCAAGCTAACAGAAAAGTATGGCATTACAGACGGACTTATTATAAACCTGTCACAGATCGAATGCACGAAACGTTTTAGTCGAGGACCTTTCACATCACAACTTAATTTGACTTATTTTGAGCGTTATAGGTATGTCAGTTTGACACAATTATAAGAGACAGCTATTTTATTCAGGAAGTGACAGGACTAAACTTAAATTAGAATCGAGGCCACTAACGATGCCCCCATCCACTCCTCCACCACACCAAAAAACTCCGGCTCGATTTTGGTGAACGCATTTGTTACCTAATTTTAAGATAGCGCTGCTGTCACTTTCTCAACTTTCTATTTAAAATAAATCTTATAAATCTTTGACATTATGAATAAAAATCTTGTGTTTTTGATAGGTATTCCTAAACTATACCGGGTGTCAAGGACAGCGTCCCGCAAACTGCTGAGGGGTTGCTCAGTCAATGAAACTGAACGACCATCACCATTTTTTTGGATTTTTCCAGAAAATGAAATAAAATAGCTTTTCTATACAAATTGTCTGATCGAGGTGGTCATTTTGTATGAAAGAGCTATTTCTTTTTTCATTTCCTGAAAAAAATCCTGGTGATAGTTGTTCAGTTTCGTGACTGAGCAACCCCTTGGCAGTTTGCGGGACGCTGTTCCTTACACCCGGTAAGATATGTATAGAATGGACGTTTGATTGCTTAAGGTGGTCGGAGAGCTGCGACAGTGGCGCCATCAGTTTTAAATTAATTGTGCTTGAAATACAAACATTTTCATGGATATTTTACGTTTGGCGACAATCGCAACTAAGGGTCCAGCATAAAAGCTATACCTATGTATTGCAAATGTGCTAAAAGTGGCCACATTGGAGAACTTTTAGCACATTTGCAATAGGTATAGTGTGAATTATTATATTATGGATTATAAAATGGAGAATTAATTGCAATTGTCGCCAAACGTAAAATATTCATGAAAATGTTGATGGCGCCACTGTCGCAGCTCTCAAACCCCCTTAATTCTAAGCCCTAAGTTCTTGCCGAAGTTTAATTATGATGTAAAATTAGACAGCATGTTTTCATGAAAGGAACTATTGGGAACAAAGGGTTTTTGTACCTCTGTCACCGGCACGCAATTAAATTAACACCCCGTATAATTAAAAGCTAAAAATAATACAAAGTTATTTTATTTTACCTTTTATTTTCATGAACCTTAAAATAGAAAAAAAGATCACAAAGTTATAAGATATGTGTACATAATAAAGTGGCATATGTATAAAAATGAGAATTATTATGTAAAAATGTAGAAAAAAATCACATGTTTTTTATAATTCTAAAGATAAATATTATTTGTTACCATAGTTTCAAAAATTCTTAGCCAATAAATACAAATTTCTTTTAAAAATAATTTATTATATTTTTCTAGAGATCCTCACATTTAAAATTCTAAGCTTGCATATTTTCGCATTGACATTGGAATTTGGAATATACAACGTGGAAAGGGTATATATATACAACGTGTAACATAAAGGGTATATGCATCGTGAAATGTGTGAATCTACCCATGAAACTGAACAACTTTCCTTAAGGAACATAGGTCGAAAAACGAAAAAAATAAATTGACCTTTCATACAAAATGCATCAGCTGATAGCGTATTTCGTATGGGAAGTAAAATTTTTTTCTTTGTATTTCGACCTATGTTCCTTAGGGAAAGTTGTTCAGTTTCATGGGTAGATTCACACATTTCTCGATGCATATACCCTTTCTGTTACACGTTGTATATGCATCGTGAAATGTGTGAATCTGCCTATGAAACTGAACAACTTTCCCTAAGGAACATAGGTCGAAAAACTATATAAAAAATTTGACCTTCCATACAAAATGCATCAGCTGATAGCGCATTAAGTATGGGAAGTCAATTTTTTTTTTCGTTTTTCGACCTATGTTCCTTAGGGAAAGTTGTTTAGTTTCATGGGTAGATTCACGCCTTTCTCGATGCATATACCCTTTCTGTTACACGTAGTCCACCGAATATATTAGTTGTAGAGTGCGCGTGAGCAAGGCCCAAGGCAAAGTGATTTCTTCAGAAAATTGTTCAGGGTGCTTAGGAAGTATGCTTCGTAGAGAAATATAATCTTCTACACCGTTTTAAAGATATTGGTGTTAATTCAGGACGCACTATTACTAATTCTAATTCTTAGTAGCGCTGTCACTTTCTTAAATTTGACATAAGAACAGGATAGCAAACAAACACGTGACTTTGACATTCTTAATTAGACGTACGGCGCTTTAGATAAGGAATGACCATAGAGCGTGCTCACTAATTTTAATTAATTTAAGCAGTCTTATGTCAGATAAGAAATGTCAAACTCACGTATTTGTTTGCTATCCTGTTCTTATGTCAAAGTTAAGAAAGTGACAGCGCTACTAAGAATTAGAATTAGTAACTGGACGGCGTGAATTGAGGCCATTAGCGATAAACTTAAAAATTTGAACTTTAACCCCCTCCCTTCACCCCAACTCAGCCCCTAGATGTCAGGACTTTTAGTATGTTAACTTCCTAGGCACCCTGAACAATTTTCTGAAGAAATCTCTTAGGGCCTTGCTCACGCGCACTCTACAACCCCATATAGATGATTTGTTGGGCGAACTAACGTTGTATATTCTGAAAAATTATAATTCATACAACAATTTTGTCTGTGCGAAAAGAGAACAGGCATAGAATTTGAATTAAATTAACCCACGGCTGGTTGCGTGGGGTTTATGCCTAGGTTTTTGACCTAATACCTTTAAAATTTAATGTAGAAGGTTAAGGTTAAAGCATAAACCTCACATGAACATGCGACGACGGTTAATTAAATACAAATGCGCGTCCTCAAATTCTATGCCTGTTCTCTTTTCGCACAGACTCTAGTAGGAAAATGTTAAAAAGTTAAATAGTTTATTGAGATTCGAGAACATGAGTTGAGTTTAGTCATGGACGAATAAAACAAAGAGGACTGACAACCTCCCTTATAAACTGCGTACACCGCTACTTAGCAGTGCCATCTATTGACATTAGCGAAATATTGTGTAAACATAATATGTATTGAAATTCAGATGTTTTAAACAGTATTTCTCATTGTGTATTTCTACTTAAAAAATCTTAAATGATAATTTGGTTCAAGTTGTTATTGAATTTATTCAATTTCATGACCTATATTAACGACGGACTCTTCGAGCAATATGCCAGCGCCATCTAGGTTTTGCTCGCATTTTGACTTTTTGTCGAGTATCGAGGTACGTTCACTAGCGGTTGTCAGTCCTCTAGAGTAGTTGGTCCATGGTTTAGTACCAACACGTGTAAAAACGTAACGCTTCAAAAAAAAAAAAACTCCCAGAGAGGAGAACAAGTGTCTCATATTGCTTGTTGCCCTAAGATAAGGTGTAATTATCAAAAGATCTCGAGGGTTTCAGTGTAGTTATTGCAATTCAGGCGATGGGCTGACAACCCGTCACTATAACAATAGATATAATCATCTGTAATAATAATAACTCTCAAAACTTGTCAGACGTGGCGGAACGACCTTCGTTTATGTCGTTTTTGCTCTGCCTACCCCATTAGGATTAAAGGCGTGATTTATGTAAGTATCAAAAGTTTCTAACACTAACCTTACGATGATGTACAAAACGTGACAAAAATATTATCAAGCAAATAGTGCTTATTATGAATATTCATCAAAATCGGTATAGTAATAATTATAGCTCGATTGTGATTGGTGCAATTTTTCTTAACATAATTACAGCTTATTTATACAGGGTGTATAAAAAAATAGCTGACCATATTTTAGGGTGCGTATTTCGACCTATGTTCCTTGGGGAAAGTTGTTCAGTATCATGGCTAGAATCACACCCTAAAAATATGGTCAGCAATTTTTTTTTACTCCCTGTATTATATATTTTTTTTATGTTCTTAATGTTAATATTGGTGTCTTTTAGGCGAACACATTTATTTATTTCTGATTCTTCGTCCAAGATAAAAATAAAATTCTATCCTTTTTATTTTTATAAATTATTGATGACAGAAACCCGAAACATATGCAACATTTTAGTAACTGTTCTTTTTTTTTTTTTTTTTTTCATTTATTTTGTGTTCGGCAATCGTCGTCAACCCAGATTTGGGGAAACTTGGCAAATAATGTTTGCCTAAACAGACACCTATCTTTATAAAATTGAAAAATGGCTGGTTTAAAAAGGCCACAGTCTAAAATGTTACATTAACTATTATTTTCTAAATTATTGCCTATATTATTAAAAAAGTTAATTATTATTTTTGACTTAGTTAAAATAATTTGGTCATTTTATAAAAGTTTTCAAAAACCAATATCAAATTTAATATGTATCTAACCAATGTCGTATTGAGTACAAGTTTTTCACTAAAGGAATTTAGATTTTTTAAATCAGTTATATTCGCTATAAAAAAATGTGTATGTAAAAGACTATTATGTGTATCTGTGTGTGTATATTTGTGTTTCAAAATGGATTGTGTGTCTGTGTAGATATTTGTTTATGTATTTAATAAATACATAAATCTTTAACAATCATGGAATTGGTAGCAATTCGTGGTTGCAAAATACGCGACTTAACTAATATAAGTCCATACCTGTCACTTTCTATCATAAGAGAACAGAACGGGATAGCAATAATTTTAGTTGAGATTTAGTTAAGTCGGGATGGTTACGAATCGGGCCCATTGTCAAACAGAATGTGTGTGTGTGTGTGTGAGTGTGTGTGTGTGTGTGTGTGTGTGTTAACGTATGGACAGTATAGACTTGTTTCCTTTGATCGCTTGTCGTATCTTCTTCACTAGCGGCGATGGTTGTATGAGAACTGACACTTCAGTTCCGTGCAGACTGATACGATTCATTTCCTCTTCGCCGCCCTGTAAAATAAATTATTTGTATTAAAAACATAGTCCAAATGGAATGGATGGAAATCCAGATTCACACTGGCTTTAGTAATTTGCGTGTTTTTAGGGTTCCGTAGTCAACTAGGAACCCTTATCATTTCGCCATGTCTGTCTGTCTGTATGCCGCGCCCCTGGGAAAACTTCAGTTTTTCACCTAGTAACATGAAATTTGGCATGAAGATAGATATAATGACGCAAATCTAGAAAATGTAAAAAAACAATTGAAAAAATATTATTTTTGGACCCCCTCCAATACAAGGGGGGCAAAAAAATATTTATTTGTAGTATATTGAGTGGGGTATCGTTAGACAGGTCTTATAAAATAAAACTGATATGAGGTTTCTTTGAAAAAAAGTCTGAAAAATTTCTGTCTCGAGATATTTGCATTCAAAGTTGCAGTATTTGTTATAATTAAACACATAAGGCTACGGAACCCTACATATGGGCGTGTCCGACACGCTTTTGGCCAATTTTGTTTGACCCTGTTCATGTTGTATTTATTGACCTCGGTGACCTTGATCAAGTTCATATGTTGTGAGCGGGGGAGGTGTTCGGCTGTGTAGGATATTTACACTAATTAATGACCTTCGTTGACCTCACACTGACCTTGATCAAGTTGATGTGCCTATTGTTGACCTCGGTGAGCGCCCATTGGTTGTGCGCGGGGGGAATCCCGGCGCGGGCGGCGGGGGAAGAGGCTTATACGGAGGTTATGTTATTGATGACCTTTGTTGACCTCACACTGACCTTGATCAAGTTGATGTGCCTATTGTTGACCTCGGTGAGCGCCCATTGGTTGTGCGCGGGGGGAATCCCGGCGCGGGCGGCGGGGGAAGAGGCTTATACGGAGGTTATGTTATTGATGACCTTTGTTGACCTCACACTGACCTTGATCAAGTTGATGTGCCTATTGTTGACCTCGGTGAGCGCCCATTGGTTTTGCGTGGGGGGAATCCCGGCGCGGGCGGCGGGGGAAGAGGCTTCTACGGAGGTTATGTTATTGATGACCTTTGTTGACCTCACACTGACCTTGATCAAGTTGATGTGCCTATTGTTGACCTCGGTGAGCGCCCATTGGTTGTGCGCGGGGGGAATCCCGGCGCGGGCGGCGGGGGAAGAGGCTTCTACGGAGGTTATGTTGCATTCGCTGTCCAGCTTTATACCTACAACAGAAATAATTGATTTTAAAAGTTGACATGTTTTAACAAATTGCCCGAGTTTTAACAAGAAGCCCGGATGGTGTAGTGGATAGAGCCGCGGCTTCCCGTGCAGGAGGTCATGGTTCGAATCCCACTACGTACCAATGTGTTGTTAGGTTTTCGAATTTCATGTGTACGTTTATTCGGCGCTTTTACGGTGAAGGAAAACATCGTGAGGAAACCTGCACACACCTACGAAGAAATTCAAAGGTTGTGTGTAACCTAATCTAGGATTGGGTCTGGTTTCCCTTCTGGGTTGCGGAGGTCAGATGGCAGTCGCTCTGTGTAAAAACCAGTACCCTCGTTCAATGACCTGGATTAGGTAGCCAACCCCGTGAGATACGGGAAAAAGGCTAGGAAGATGATGACATGTTTAACAAATTGCCGCTTATAGTTATAACTACAAAATTATAGTTATAATATCCTTTAACTAATCTGTTTCTTATTTATGTTATTGAAAGTAATATCATAAATAAATAAGATTAATAATTTCGTTTTGTTTAAAATAAAACTAAAGAAATAATAATAATAATAGTCCTCCCACCGATTTTCGGTGATGGCGGCCAATCTCCCAGAGATAGGCCAACTGCGCAGGACTAGTTTTTAGTGCCCAAGTGTTTGCGCAATACACAGGTGGACTCTCTATTCCTTCACGACACGACCAGAGAGAAATCAGGCGCAGGACCGACTATTAACATGCCCATCAAACAGCGTGGATCATCTTACTTTTCAGACAATCAGGTGATCAGCCTGCAATGTCCTAACCAAACTAGAAACAACAACACAAAGTCGTTGTTCCCCCCCCTGGGAATCGAACCCGGGACCTCCGGGTCGTGAGCCCATGGATCAGACCGCTAGACCACGGAGACAGTTAACTAAACTAAAGTAAATAATCTAAATAAACCTACCTATGTTTTCTAGATCTCGCTTGTTTAGCACGTAGATCTTCCCGAGAGGCACACGATGGAATAATATATCAACCTGCAAACGAAATAAGATACATACATACATAAGATCACGCCTTTATCCATAATGGGGTAGGCAGAGCAAAAACGACCTAATGCCTAAACATAGGTTGTTCCGCCACGTCTAACAAGTTTCGAGGGCTAATACAGATGATGATTATGTATATTGCTATAGTGACGGGTTGTCAGCCCATCGCCTAAATTGCAATACACTGAAACCCTCGATTCCCTTAGCTGATTTTTACAGCATGCCCGGGAGGAGATGCAGTTGGCACATTCTACGTTTTTCTATCACTCCCAGTCCAGCATGGAAGTAAGATACATACATACATAAAATCACGCCTTTATCCATAATGGGGTAGGCATATGGTGCGTTTCGTACGGGTCCTCCACTAATTCTTGACAAGAAACAATCCAATAGAACACTTTTTTACTCCCCGCGTGCCAACCTGCCAACACCGCACTGCATATTTTTTATGGTTCTTTCTTATGATCAATGTTTATACGGCCCGCGACTTTGTTAATATCGGCAAATCCGGCCCGCAATCCCTGTTGTAAATAGTTAGGCAAAGTATTTAGCAATCAAGATAACTTACAACTGGAGCTGGTGATGTCTTCAGCAGCTGTCTCGCGTGTGCTGCGTGTTTGGGCGTGGTCCCTCGCAGCGCCGCCACGCGGTCCCCCGCGCGCCCCCCGCACCGCGTCCCCGCCCCGCCCCACCACGCCACCCTGGGGAATATTAGCAAGTCGTACAAATCTCCCGCCAAGTTCATATAAATCGGTCGATATAAATTGTCCCGCTCGCTTCCTCCTCGAATTGAAGTACCTCGGACTCAGTCGGTAACTTGATAGATATCACGCGCTCGCTTCGCTCAAGATTAAATTGAAATAACTCGCTCCATAAGATGCCGAGCTCACATCACTCGCGATGAAATTTAAAAATCCTGATCAGTAATGTGAGATCTCGCATTAGCTTCGCTCGCCACCAAATTGATATACCTCAATGGTAACATAAGAATCTGCGCTCGCTTCGCTTGCGACCGAGTTGAAATACCTCGGTGGGTACCTTTAGGACCAGAAGTACCACCAATTTGTACCACAGGTGGTACAAATGGTACATATATATCCCATTTGTACTACCGATAAGTATAGGTTGTACCACCATCACTCGCGACCGATATCAGTAACGTGAGTCTCGCGCTCGCTTTGCTCGTGCATCTTTTAAAGATTAGCTCTTTTTGTACTATACTTACCAAACTTGTCTGTTGTAATCCAGGAATATGGGCAGGTGGCTCCCCTGTCTGACAGGTATAGTCGCTGCTACGGCGGCGCCGCGGCGCTGCTCGGCGCGCAGTCCGGCCGCCTGACGAGCCAGTAGGGGGATTAATGCTGGGTTGGAGGCCATAGTGGGCCCAGGGGGCTGACCTGGAAAAATATATGTAGTGAGTTCAATTTTGGATCACATCACATTAACAAATCAACAACTTTAACAGTGTACATGTAACATTCCTTATGTAAATGCGGTACGTTTGCTTTTACTAGGGTCACCAGCTCCCGTAGCACACAGCCGCGATAGCCATTTTATCTCAATTTTTTTTTATATATTTATTTATTTATTGAAGTATTATATCTGTGAAATTGCATGAGACTTTGATAGACAGATGCAATGCGATATACTTATTCGTTATCGCGCGGCGGCATACCACAGAGGCTGTTCTTAAAACCAAAAAGTATGGCGAAGCGAGCACGAAATTACACGGAACTAAATAAGAATAAATACTAGACCTACCTAATATTCATCATCACCACAAAGTAGTAATAAGTATCTAACATAGTGCATTAGATAAAATGACCTATGGACTGTTCTGTCTGATAATAAATTCATTTTTTTATTTTTTATAGGGATATTAACTTAATAGTGCGGGCGTATTGAACGTGTATTTTTACGTAAATAAAATGACAGACATAGTTATTAATAACAATACGTGAGCGAAGCGAGCGCGATATTTTCCTTCTTGATTAAACATTACTTAAGTATTAACTTTTGGAATAAGATGTTTTCGCATGCTGACAGGTAATTGGTAAAAGTTACTATTTGATATGAAATTAACCATTTGATCACACCAGTTAGAAACTGTGCAAATAGACAAAAGGTGCTTCTACATCAGGCACCAGGCCCATTAGGGGTATGTTCATATGTACCTATACGTACCATTGCTAAGCGAGCTGCTTCGTCTCCTAGCGCTGTCAAGCCCCCCACCCCTCCCACCAGCCCGGGATCTGTGCACTACTTTTACTGGAGATGTTGCTGATGCCATCCTGAAGTCGAAACAGTTCACAATATTATAAATAAGAACGAAAGTAAGCACATGGGCAAAGGATACTTTTAACCTAACAAAAATATTGCCATCCCTCGGGAATATTGTATTTACTTTTCAAACAGCTGTCTAAAGTACAAACCATAATCATTGAGAGTAGCTAGTGATACCATGTTTCAGTCAGGTGCTGTACCTGTACGTATCGATAAAATAAATATTGGCAGGTTTGGAATCTAGGCTATTTAGTAATCAATAAAAAATATTGCGCCGAGAGAAAAAGTATGCCGACTGATTACGAGGGCTTCGTTTGAATTGGAAAATTAAAACATAAGGCACATTTCACTGTGGAAAAATATCTTATTCCCAAGGGAATATTCCCGTACCTGTCATTGTGGTTGTTTCTCCCATCAGGGCTTTCCTGTCGTTGTCCCAACCCGCGTAATCTACTCAGCAAGGATAGCTCGGTCAGTCCTCGTTTCCATATCGGCTTGGCTTGATGCGTTTCCGTTTTATCTGTTAAAATCAAGAAATACCTGATGTTTTACCCAAAATTACTATAAAAAACGCTTGATTCAGACTTTTTTATTTTTACTATAGAACATGCTCGATAAGACATATTCTTTTTAAATAACCTTCCCATGTAAAGGAAGGCAAAGAGCTTGAGCCCATGCAGCCTAGACTCCAGAGTATTATTTTTTTTTGTCTTCTTTACCTAATCTATCCGAGCCCTGCTTATCACCATTATGGAAACATCAATAACTCCAAACCGACAATAAGGTCCCTTCTCTCTGAGAACGTCACATATAAGGTTTTATCGGTCCGACAATCCACACAATAGAAGAAGGAGTAGTTTAATACTACTTACCACTTTTTTCTTCTCTCTTCGGACTTAAATTTGTTCTAATAGTATCCCTCCTCTGCGCTCTGTCGTATGCATTTTGACTGTGAGACCGCTCAACATTTGCCCTTATCACCCTCGAGTTAAGATCCATGTTCGCACTCACTGTATTAGTCACATTCACTTGCACATTAACACTTCTCGAGTCATTAGTATTCGTCACACCACTACTTGTTACAACACTATTTGATACTCTTGATATTCCGTTGCTTAAAATAGTATTATTCCTTTCAATAACGCTGTTATTTTGACTAGTATTTTCTTGGTTACTCGTAACAGCTACATTAGAGTTGACCTCTCTGGGAACCAAAGTTGGTTCGGTGTTCAGAGTAACCATAGTATTTTTATTATTATTATTTGGGAATAAGTATTCATATGCACTATCTGTACTTGATATGTCTAAATTTGGTAGCGATGACTTTCGCATTTTGTCAGCACTTTTTAATTTCTCAAACTTCTTTGAAACCAAAGGACTTCTGTTACTTTGATTCGACGTAGAAGCTAAACACAACCGTTCATATATTCCTTCGTTATCTTTATTCGTTTTGACATTCTCATGTCCTGTCAAACTGACAGTCGTAGTCAAACTTATATGCCCATAGTCAGATTCTTTAGTAAAAACTGTTCCCGTAGCCATTCTCAGAGTTCTGTACGTTAACTTCTGTGTTGACAATATTGACGAAGGAATTGGTTTGTGTGTCTGTCACCGGGACATTTTGTTTGAAGTCAAAGTTGAATATGTGTGTCTCCGGTCCCACTACGGGTATTGCTGTGTGTGGTGGCTTATTTGACACTTGGATCACTGTGATGTTTGATGGTCTGTCACTGGAATATACAAAGAAAATTCATTGTTAACAACTATTGATCAGATGATAATGATAAGGTTTTTATTTCATGGATAGAAGCATTTATCAAATCATTTATCATTTAACTTTTTGTCAACAGTGTCACCCACTGGTATACTTTCCCGCGGTAAAAATTAGCCTACGTTACTCAGGGTGAATGTAGCTTTCTAATGGTGAAAGAATTTTTAAATCGGTCAGTAGTTTTTGAGTTTCTATCGTCAAAAACATACACAAAACTACAATAAAAATAAAAATCATTCCTCAGTAACATTAGTATAGATTTTTTTAACCTAAAAATTTCACAATGACCTGCTTTTTGCAGATAACGCCATATTCATAGTTTAGTTTGTAGGAATGAGATATTTTTCTATCATAAAAATTTGTCTGTTACTTCTGCCTACCCCATAAGGGATAAAGACGTGACATTGTGCGTATGCTGTTTTTGTCTAGTTATTTTCTAGAAGTTTAAAAATTAGAACAAATCACTTCTCAATGCATAAGTAATTGTAAATAATCCTTACCTCTGATTACTATCGGCCGCACTTGTCGACGCTTCCTTCTCATCGCTCACAACCAACCTCTGTTTATAATCGACCACACTCGCATCATCAAAATCGATATTCTCGACTGAGTCGTTCAATCGATCGATTTCCGCGAAGAACTCCTCATCACTATCTGTTTTCGATTCTAAGTTCCTTTTCAAGATGGAGTCGTCTAAACATATGTTTTGTCCGCAGATTTTTGCTACACTCTTTTTCGGTTCGATTTTGTTTTCTTGACTAGTGCTGGGTAGCGATTCGTCTTCCCAGTTGGATATGTCGATAGTTTCGCTGGTTTGTGGGTTCGATTCTTGGGGATGAACTCTATTTGTGGGTTCTTCTGGTGTGGGTTGGGTCGGTTGGGTCGCCGGTTGGGTTGGTTGGATGGATTGTGTTGGTTGTGTGACCTGAGTAGTTCTTGGCGTCGTCAGTTCTATTCCTGGAACTCTGGAAAGGAGAAATTATATAGTGCTAAATGTTGACTACCACATCCTCAACAACAGAGTTATTAATACTATGAACAGTCTCCATCAAGAAATAGTTGATGCTCCCTCCACAAAAACTTTAAGACTTGACAAGTGGTTAATTAATAATAAAATTTAAAACAAGAATATAATAAGTGAAAAAGAGTTTAAGTGAAAAACCGCGCACACACCAGCTACGGATATAGCTTGATCAGCAATTCTTCTGCTTGGCTATTAATAAAAATTAATAAATAGTAATTTAAATGGCTTGTGAATTGCGTAAAATGGCTAAAAATATCAAAACTATTTTTTTTTGCTTTAAAAAGAATGAGCGAACCTACTTACCTGACAGAAACAAATTACATACAATGTACAAGCTAGGGGCCTTTCTAAAGTAAGAGAGAAACAAAAGAATACCTATCAGGCGGCACAGGAGGCGTGGGTGGCAGTGGTGACGTGGGATCTCTAGCAGCAGCCCTGGGTGGTAGCGGGGCAGGCGCGGCGCAATACACATTCTCTCCCTTGGGCACTATCTTCAATTCATGCAGTTTATTGCGGAGAGTAGAAACCCAGTCTTGCATTGATTCCCTGGAATTGAGATAAATATGCATTTGTTATTATTTTTTTAATGAAACTCAAATGGGACTGGTCAGGATGCACTCGGAGCGGTGGGCTAGGATCGTCATAGAGCGGACACCTCAAGATGGAAATCGTCGACGAGGTCGTCCCCGTAAGAGATGGAGTGACGATCTCAAAGCTTTTCGCGAAGACTGGTGGGAGATTGCACAGGACCGCGAGAAATGGAAGAAAGAAGGGGAGGCCTTTGCCCAGCAGTGGGACACAATAGGCTAGTAATAATAATAATGATTTTTTTTTTCCTTTTGGGGGTGTTTCTATTCAATGAAGGGTCATTGATTTAGACGTTAGTAGAGTCAACTTCGACATCAGTAGAAAGAAATTTGCGGACTATGCGACATGTATTTAATATTGCTGCTTTCTGCATTGTTATGTATTTTTTTATTGTAGGATATAAGTCATTTACCAATCCGGAGCAAGCATCCTAACTGGCCCATGATCCGTATCCACCAGGAAATCATACTCCGTTCCACCCCGAGCCCTGACACTAGCAGTCACATGTCTAGCAGATCTGAGACAGGCCCTCCACACAGGTTTGTGAGCTAGAGTGCTCGGTGATTCAGCTTCCGGGTATTGCTCAAGGAATGGAGTGCGACCATTGTGAATGCAGAATAATGTCCACATAGGTTTGAGAGGTGGTTTCTGGAAAGTTAAAATTTTTTTTAAAAATTGGCATTTGTAATGCTACTGTGATGAACTTATAAGTTTACGACCTATAATAAAAAAAAAAAAAGTTTTATGTTCGTTTGTAATTTCACTAGAACTAGAAATGGGTTCAGTATATAGTTTGGCTGTATCAAATTGATCTAAATTATGGGGATTTAAATCTACGTTTCATTCTTTCCAAAACAGCCTTATCCAAATTTTTTGTTTTTTGATAGATTCATCCATTTCAACCCTAAAAGTTATCCTTCTCTTAGTAAACAACAGCAACAACAGTTTCAAAACATTTTCTCTATGTATATAATTAATATTGCTGTTATGTCAGTCAGTAGGTAACAAATAAAATACTGTTGTTACAGCGGTATTAATAAAACAATAATTAATGTTTATAGTTTAGTATCTTTTGCAAACAACAGAGTAATAAATTGTTTATTTTATCACACATTGTTTAAGGCTCCTTACTAATTTTATTGACATTGCATAAAATGATTTCTAACCAAAGTACTGCGTTTATGCTTGCCGACAAAAATATTATATTGATCTTGAAGATATTTTTCGTCCGATGAAGTATTGAAAACACAATTAAAAAGGCAACCGAGCTACTACATAATTTTTTTCTTAGTTTGCTTTACATACTAACCTTGATTCTTTGTAGTAATATTTTTTCATTTTGATGTAATTTTCATTCATAATTTAACTAATTTGTCATTTTGTCGCTTATGTTTTTAATTCCAAGGGAGTTCAAATCTACTCTCCTTGATCAGCACGTTGTTGTGCCGCGTTTGTGTGAGTGAGAGACAAATACCTATTTCGGCCCGCCACGAAATATGGTAAGGCCCCTTAAGTTGGTTTTGATCTTGATGTGATGCATGACATTGTTTATTAGAATAGTGATTAGTTTAGTTATGATCAGACAGCAAATTCTATCTGTAAGTAAGTATTTGTTTTATATCACCTACTTTCAATTTATTATTATCTGCATCACACCTCATAGTAAATTAATTTATAATGAAATAATATTTCTATATGAGACTGATTTATATCTATATGAGACTGATTCATACCACTGGGGTACGTTCAGTCGACCCAGTTCGTTATTTATACCGATCGAATCTTATACTAGTGGGACGCACTGAACGTGCACCTTAGCCGCTGTCGGATAAAACTTCACTTCCGGGCCTCTGAACGGGCCGGATAAAAATTAACCTAGTCGAAATTTCGTCTGACAGGTGTCTCTGAACGGGCAGTATAATTTTTAACCTGGTTAAATTTCGATCGATTGAGCGGCTCTGAATGTACTCCTGGGATTTTACTAAGATCCCTCATGATATCAACTGTTTTAATTCTGTATAATTTTTATAAAGTTTCTTTTAGGATGGAAGATTCATGGCATGGAAAATCTATTCTAATTTAAAAACTAAAAATTGGCCAAGTGTGATTCGGACTCAAGCATAAAGGGTTCTGTTCTGCACCATTATCTTTACAAAAATGGCAAAAAATCACATTTGTTGTATGAGAGCCTGCCTTAAATGTTTATTTTATTGTTTTTACTATTTGTTGTTATAGCATCAATAGAAATACATCATCTGCGAAAATTTAACTGTCTTGCTATCACAGTTCGTGTGACACACTGGTGACAGATGGACGGTCGGACGCACAGAGGAGTCTCAGTACTAGGGTTCTGTTTACACTCTTTGGGTATGGAACCCTAAAAAGTCGCCTATGCAAAAAATTGTGTTTTGAGTACATTATGCTAGCATACCTTGTGTCCCAATGGCAATAGTTTGCTAGTGTTTTCATTGGGGATGCGTTTGAGATATGCATTCTTCTGAATCTCCCTGTAGTAGACTGGACCCTCATCTCGGCCGGAAGACATGTTTTATATTCCCATTCAGTTCTGGAAAGAAGCAATAAAAAAAATTACATGACCACCCCCATTGTTTAATGTTAATTAAATAGAAAACTAAGTAGGTATATCAGCACTACTTATTATTCAAATTGTTATAATCCTAAGTTCTTAAAACCAAATATACAACCTATTGCTTTAATTGGTAGGTAATCGTATTATTCATCATACTGATACAGTAAACTATTTAGTATTAAGTATTTAGTAGTAATGAATGTTCTTTCAAAGAAAACCAAACTACAAAACAAGAAGGTATATAAATACAACTTAAATTCCTGAATGAACAGTTTAACGAGTGACGACTCACAAGAATTAATTAAAGCGTACACGGACAACTTGGTGACTCAATCCGCAGGCATTCTATTTCGACCATATAGGCAGGATATGAAATCAAAACTTCTCTTTATATGGCATACAGCGAAGTTTGTTGCCTGCCATATTTCGATGGATATCTACTTCCGAACTGCAGAAATTCCTTACTAGAAGTTCGGTATAATGTCTATGTACGTGATGGAAGGGATATTATAACAAAAACGTGTGCGTAAAGTGAAATTAATTACCTTTTTATCTATTGAATTGGTTTAGCCTCTCTCATATGCAGAAACACATCGTAATCAACGTTTGACCTTCATGTTGTATAGCAAACATGATGTTCTTTGTATGCGTTAAGTTATTACGAAATAAATTGCACTGTTTGTATAATAAATGCATAAATATTTGCCTTCAATTCAAACATGCGATTGCACACAAAGCATCGACGCCATATTTTAATTTTGACGTTTAGCTGTGTTTCTTCAGTTTCTTGCCATTTCATTTAACGTTTCCCAAGTTTTGATGGTGGCAATGCGCAAACCGCGTCATGCCAATTAAAAAAAAAAAAAAAAAAAAAAATAAAGCCTCTTAAGCCTCTTACGCACCATCCATCCTGCTGTACGTCCCGCCAAGGTCATGCACGATGCACGACGAAAAACGACAGTGAATAGGCTTGACGTACGTCAATAATTATTATTATTACCTTGCTGGATGTGCTGGATCAATTTTGCGTCCAGCAAGCGCCCCCACCACCGCGACCGTCCAGCAGATGGACAGTGAATAGCGCGGACGTACGTCACAGGGTTGCCAGATTGGGCGATTTGTCGCCATTCGGGCTACTTCAGGGCCTACATTGGCGACAAGAAAACGTTGAAGCCTCATACAAATAATGAATGGCGTTTGGGCTACTCAAAATCCGACATTGGGCGACAAGAAAACGTTGAAGCCCATACAAATAAGCCCTTTTGGGCTACTTCCGATACAAAGTTGGGCGACTTAGACTCGCGGGCATCTGGCAATACTGGTACGTCTGATTCATTTTGACAAGCTGGCTGGGGTACGTTCACGGGCGCACGGTTAGCGCAAGCTTAGGGGAACTTTTCACTTTGACAGTTGATAAAGCCCCGTTTTGAAGCGCCTGTCAGGGGAAATTTCATCCTGACAGGTGCAAGTGCGTGCATGAACGGGGGGTTTACGCGAGCTGTCAGATTAAAAGGCGCTCTAACGGTTTCCCTTAGGTGCATGCGTGAACGCACGCCTGTACAGCAAATTTTTCGTGCACGATGGTGCGTATGCTACATCCAGCGCCGTGGCCTTGGCGGGACGTACAGCCGCGATGGATAGTGCGTAGCCGGCTTAAAGACGTTTATTTTTGTAAAATGGCAATGATTTTATCATTATCTTCTTTCTTTCTTTAGTCTATGGTTAAAATTAAAGTTTCTTGTCACTGCCGCCGCCCTCACAAAACCTGTTGAAAAACTGCAGAAAACGTGAGTAAAAAAGATTTTATTTAAATTTCCTTAGAGATCTTATCCATCTCAATCACGAAAATCAAATAAAAACCTTATTATTTGTCTGGATATTGTATCGTGATTAGTCAGCTGTTTTAGTCAACTTATCATCTGTCATATTTTTTACTTTTTAAACTTAGTTCTTCTTTTTATCAAGTTAGCGCTGCCATCGTCGATTATCGTGACCTCATGAACCGCCAAAACAGCTGTCACTTTTCGCCGAAGTCGACTCGACACGACAATTTTCCGTTGCGGAATACCTACAGTGTTTATCGTTTATTTTGCGCTGGTTCCTATACAAAAAGCAATATTTCCCGCCGTTACTGTGATATAAAGTGATATAAAATAGAAAATCGCTTGAAAGGCGATCAATAATGGCTAAAGTGCACATAACCAACGTAGTCGTTCTAGACAATCCTAGCCCGTTCCTGAACCCATTTCAATTCGAGCTCACATTCGAATGCATAGAGGAATTGAAAGAAGACTTAGAATGGAAGATGATATACGTCGGATCAGCGGAAACAGAGGAGCACGATCAGGTTTTAGACACAATCTACGTCGGGCCGATACCTGAGGGCCGACACATGTTCGTATTCCAAGCCCCACCGCCTGACGTGACGCGTATACCAGAGAACGACGCTTTAGGCGTTACTGTGGTGCTGCTGACGTGCTCATACCGCGGCCAGGAGTTCGTCAGAGTCGGCTACTTCATAAACAACGAATACACCGAATCGGAACCTGAATTACGCGAGAACCCACCGGCGAAACCGCAATTTGATAAAGTAGTGAGAAATATCCTTGCATCAGAGCCGAGAGTGACTAGATTTAAGATCAATTGGGCTGAACCTGATGCCGCAGTGGCTACAGACTCTGGAGACGGTAACTTAGAAACATCTCACGCTCCAAGCATGGATTCATATGGTGCGTCCTTCAATGCTGATAGTCAAATAAGCGGGATGGAGTTCCAGGGGAGTTTAAGTGGATATGGAGACAATTCAAACTCAGTAGCAGCAATGGAATGCTGAGGTAAGATATTAATTTTACTGTGAGAAATGATAAGTACCACTTGTTCCTATTTGCCTAACCGTTTCTGTGCTACTATGAGTCTTGGGTTTTTGATCAGGATGCAGAAAGAGAAATAAAATGTGACCCATTTATTCATCGCTTATTTTCTAAATGAGGCTCATGTGACAATGAATGAGACCTTATTTTTAGTAACTTTAAAATTAAAATAAAATTATAGAATATTATTTATAGAAAGTTCTTTTTTAGAAGTTCTTATAGAGTTTCTTTATTTCAGATTATTCACGAGTTCTTGAAGGTGCAGTACCTACTGACTAAAAACTTTGAAGAGTGAAGTAAGATTTTGGAAAAGTTTTGTAAATATTGAGTCAAGGTCTGTCATGTTTGAAATCTCTCAAGTTGAAGACTATACTTGCTAATGTGAAATCCATAATTAGAGAAAGCAGTTTGACAATTGCAGTGTTACCATTTCTCAGAAAAAAAAAATAGTGTTGGGGTAAATGTCGATGTTTCACTATCGATATGTGTAGGTTGAACTGATTTACTACTTAGTACACGAATTGCGTGCGAAAACCGCAACGCTAAGTTTGAAGCCGATTTGCATAATAAGCTGCTAGACTCCACACTTAGCGTCGCGGTTTTTGCGCGCAATTCACGCACTAAGTGTAGAGCAGGCTTAAGGGAAAGCTTCCCGCAAACTGAGAGGGGTTGCAAAGAATTTGAACAACTCTCACCAGGAAATACTTTCAGGAAATGAATAAAATATTTGGCTTTTCCATACAAATTGTCACATCGAGGTGGTCATTTTGTATGGGAAAGAAAAAAAAAATTTCCTGATAAATAATAAAGTAAGTTGTTTAGATTCGTTGGCTGAGCAACCCTATCAGTTTGCGGGAAGCTGTACCTTACACCCCGTATAGCCATTGAAGTAACGCTTTACTTCACTTACCGGCTACTGCTGCGGGGCCGTAACGTAACTAAACTGCAATACAAATGTATTGGTGCGTAACTAATAATTTTAGAAGTTCTCCTGCGAACACTTTGTTGCTACAAACACCAAATAATCAGACGACATCCTTATTCAGTGGGTGCAATATTTTTATCGATTACTCAAAAGCCTAGATTCCAAACCTGAAAATATTTATTTTATCGATACGTACAGCACTGGTCGAAACATGGTATCACCAGCTGTCAAACTACTTTCTCTAATGGTGGCGTTGATTTTAGGTTTTAGGAATTTCAATTTCAATTTTATTTAATTAAATTATAGTTTTGGCTACTGCTGTAGCCAAAGCACTATAACATTAGTTCAGTTCATACATTAAAAATAATATAACAATTTAAATATAGTACATCATAAAACAACTAGGTAACATTATTAATTATTTATCTGAAATAACCCCTCCTTAGCAGGGTAATTTCGATTAACAAAGTCAATACAAATACTTTTAAATTCATTGTGATGAATGTGGAATATGATTCCAGACCTTAGCCAGTCCAAAAATACTAAACAACTTTTGTTCTTTCATCATCATCATCATCTTCAGCCCACATCCACCCACTGCAGGGTATAGGCCTCTTCTTTGTTCTTTACACAAGAAAATTGTTTTTCACTTCATACAATATTGTTCAGAAATATGGACTCAGTTGAATCGCTAATTACTAAAAGGGCACATGTCACACCTGAATTAGCTTGATATTTTTTTACAGGAGAAACAAAAAAACTAAATAAATACTGAATGTTAGGAATAGTTTCAAACTTAATGCTTTTCTTACATAATTCGTTTATCATTTTCTTATTCACAGATGAGCATAAATAACAATTTTTATTGCAAATTACGCCAAAAATAAACTATAAAACAATTGGAAATGTTCCCTTTTTGCACTTAAG
>JARACY010001937.1:0-49531 GCA_029255725.1 Scrobipalpa atriplicella
ACAAAGCAAAGTGGCGCCCAGCGTGGGTCTACCGTCAACAAACGTGGCCCTTTCAACACTGTTATGTTTTCCATCCTCGTCTAATATACAGTGTGTAAAAAGTACTGCCTTCTTTTCAACCACATGTTCGACTAATGATTACAAACTATTTTCCTAAAGCACAAACAACTCGAAAAAATTAAATCTGAACTCCGCACAAAAATGCTCACTTCTGGTGTGCAAGGCCTTTCTGATGAATGTCGAAGAACATGAAACGCATGGGTTCTTTGTTGACCACTGTTTCGCTTCATTTCGACTCTTCAGATGCGGAGTGTCCGCATGACAGTTGGTTTGCGAGTGCTTTGCTATTGTGAGCTCAGCTTGCTTGGATCGTTCCGATGGAGTCCATCTTTTAGTCTCTCCCTTGCAGGGAAGACCACTCTGCGGAGATCATGCCTAACGGCTGTTCCTAAGAGTTGTATTCCGTTCCGATGAAAACAAGCTAAGCTCACAAGAGCAAAGCACTTGCAAATGCTCGCCTCATCTACAATTTCGTATGAAGAGAAGCTAATTTTTTGTCGATTTGCGAAAAATGTTTATTATCATCAGTAGAATATGTGGTTTAATTTAAAGGAACCCAGTAATTTTTCACATCCTCTATTCTATAGTGAGACCATCTTCTTTAACATTGCAGCCTATGTTCCATGGGAAAAGTTGTTCAGTTTCATGAGTAGGTTCACAACCTAAACTTTGGCCTGTAATTTTTTTTACACCCTGTATAGTGTTAGAGAAGGACAGGTATACAGGAAAGCTTCCCCTATGCAACTATTATATTCTGTGCCCTATGTTGCGGTCGAGACAGACGACTCCCGCGGACGGGACCCCTCTTAGCGTTAAAACTGTATGTGTATGGTTTAGCTTCTTTTTACGATGTCACGTGCATGAAAGCTATTTTCTGCGTAAGATAAGTAGCAAATATACACACTACAAACGCTAAATAAATATTGACCTGTTCTAGTGTTTAGACTGCTTTTTATTCATCTGTCATGTGTCCCACTGCTGGCAAGGCCTCGCTCCGTTCCTTCATGACTCCCTATCTTGTGCTTCTGAGGTGTCCAGCTCGTCTCGCCATCTTTTTCTCGGTCTGCCGCGTCACCATTCATCAATAAAAGTAAATGTCTAAAAAAAATTGAAGATTACTAAAATATTTAATGGGCGACCTACAAAGTTCACTTCGTATAATTTTCGCTATTTATACTAAGCCATTATAGGTTAGTAAATGAATTATCCATTTATTGCTCTTCATTGCGGATATGAAAAAAGTAAATTCAACCAAATCAATACAAGCCCATTATATCCATAAATCATGGTCTAACTCTCTCTACTTTGCCTCAGAGACTGAAGACGGAACCAATATATTAAAATTGGTAAGAACTTAATCCAACTAAAATTAATGCCGTTTCTTTCTATTCTCTCATGATAGAAAGTGTCAGGTATGGACTTATTAGTTAAGTCGTGTCATTTGCAACTCCGAATCGCCCCCATTGTTCGTATAATTTGAAGGTGCTCATAAATTTCGGTATTGTCAGGTCGAGCCCAATTGATGGCTAGTTTCAGTTCAGGTCTGATGGAGATGGTTCAGGTTCAAATAAACAGGTATTCGACAAGTAAGATTGATGTATGATTTGATTAGTGATTGATGACCCCATGGATTACCCTTTAATGGTTAATAGGTAGTTAGAATGCGTTTACAGACAATGACTTTCTAGTTAAGATCGATTGTTTTTATCGTAGAAAGCCAACGTGCTACGAGTACATTGACAAATTAAACACTATACTTGTTACTTGACACCGTAATATGCGAAATAAGTACGAATCAAAAATATTAGGCCGGCTTGAACCTTAGTATTCCGTGGAGTCTACCACCTTCAAATGTGACAGGACAGATTTAAATTTAGTTGCATCCATAGTTGAGCTTGCTGTCTGGCAAATCCTGTTGCCACAAAACCCGATCGCAAAAAATACATGATTCGAAAAAGATATATCGCGAGCTACAAATCGAGGCAACAGCGAGTGTTTTATCAACCTGCATAACTCATTTAGCATCCGGCGGGAGCGAAAATATTGCGCCGTCCTGTGTGTGGGAATAGGGAAAAACTCGTACGGTCTACTACAGGTGAAATCGTATCTGGGCTGTTGGGTTTAAGGCTCGATGAACCCTGATGTCATAATATTACTGCCTAATAGATTTCGGAGTTAGTAAAACCACTATTTAACATAAACAGTCACCGGGCGGCGCGACGACCCAACATGCGCAAAAAAATATTAGATTCAAAATTCAGGGCTCGATATTATTGAATTGGAAAAAACTTTAGCCAGTCTGGGGAGTAAAGGTAGAGCCAGAATGCAGCCTGGTCCTATCTGGTACCCTTAATCTTGAAAAGAAAGCACTAGCGTAGTAATTTTTGATTTGATTGAACTTAGTAAGAAAATTGGCGCCCAGCAAGGGGCTTTACTTGTAGCCGCCGAAAAGAAAATGCTTGTGATAAAGATTTATTTTAAAACCAAAAGGCATAAGATGATGTCTCCTAGACCGTACAAAACGGTTTGGAAATAACCGAATGTGCGAATGGATTTGGTATTTTCGATTTGGAATATGTGGTGGCTTCGTTTTTCTGTTTGGATCCTACTTTGGAACATTGTTTATCAGCACTGTTAGTGGTTGGAAATGGTAAACTGTAATTACCTAAAAGTGGCGTTACATCTATTAAGTACCTACGTCAGGTTTTTTGTTTGAGTTATTTGATTTCTTGATTATTAACATCGTCATCGTGGACTGGACAATAGTACCCTTTCCCCTTAAATTGGTAGGAAAAGACATTACTTATATTGTATTAGCTTATATTGTAATAAAATAAAATAAAAATAAAAAAAAATTACATAAAATGTCATTCATTAGAACATTTATTTCGATATATTCTCATTTGATAGAGACCATCGAGTCGAAATTTGTGATAGAGACAGTAATCGCCTAGCATTCGCTAGTTCTAGAAAGTTATCATCAAATCCATTGAAAACACTAACGTCAAAAATGTACTCTCTTGGCGTCAGAGTGTAATTTCAAATAAATATTGACTTCGTCTATCAATGTCAATGGCATAGCCAGTCACATTGTGGTAAATCCAATTACACGAACTAATATAACATCAAACCCTCGCATTTGGCCCGTGCTAGTAATAAAAATGCACTTGTCCGTGTGTTCATCTCGATGCATTACAATGGGGCTGCATTCTTTGTCAGTAATTGTAAACATTTTTATTTAGATGCTGTAAATATGTTAGTAATATTATCAATTACTATAATTTTGGCTCCGCAGTTTTACCCGTGGCATTAACAGATTTCCGTGATAATGAGATATTTTCCTGCACAAAAAAGTAACTAAAACGCAGGTCGAAAGAATTTTTAAAATCAGTGCAGTAGCTTTTATTGCAGATTTTCCTCTTTATAATATTAGTTTACATTTAGATGAGTATTACTTTTGTGTAGCTGTATGTGTTTTAATGTTTGTTACCATTATTGAGTGTTACTGATGATTTTTATATAAATATTGAGAATTTCCAATAGGTACGTATTGCGGCACTTTCGTCATACGTAATTAAAACTACATATTTTCTATTGTATTTTATTTATACTCGTTGTACGGACATACCGCATAGTATTGGTGAACTTGGGAAAAGGATAACAGCTCGAATAGAAGTACAAAATAGTGTAAATCTTAATTGGTTCTGTACAAAAAACAGACTTAAAATCTTATTCTGCTTGTATTAAAAAATGTTCTATACCCCTGTCGTGACCTTAACTTAGGGTCCTTTCCACTCTAACAATAATGGTGGAATCTTAATAGCAAGCAAGAAATGATTCTTTAGAAAACTTATTTTGGCGCCCAGCAAGGGGCTCAACGTGCCTGGGTGCAAATGACATGCTTAATGTATAGCATATCTAGCTTAGAAATAATATTTTTGGCAAAAATAATTTTGGCGCCCAGCAAGGGACTCAATTACGAGTCAAGTGTTACAAAGCAGCAATATAGCCTCAGGCAAAACTAATTGAAGCTAACAGAATTGAAAAAATAAAATTATCCGGAACCCCTTCTGGCCCGAGGCAGTTATTGAACATTACCATTGCTTCATCAACATAATGGTAAGTGTGCCAATGTGCTAGGGAGTCGAACGGACCCTAAGTTAAGGTACACGACAGGGGTATAGAACATTTTTTAATACAAGCAGAATAAGATTTTAAGTCTGTTTTTTGTACAGAACCAATTAAGATATACACTATTTTGTACTTCTATTCGAGCTGTTATCCTTTTCCCAAGTTCACCAATACTATGCGGTATGTCCGTACAACGAGTATAAATAAAATACAATAGAAAATATGTAGTTTTAATTACGTATGACGAAAGTGCCGCAATACGTACCTATTGGAAATTCTCAATATTTATATAAAAATCATCAGTAACACTCAATAATGGTAACAAACATTAAAACACATACAGCTACACAAAAGTAATACTCATCTAAATGTAAACTAATATTATAAAGAGGAAAATCTGCAATAAAAGCTACTGCACTGATTTTAAAAATTCTTTCGACCTGCGTTTTAGTTACTTTTTTGTGCAGGAAAATATCTCATTATCACGGGAAATCTGTTAATGCCACGGTAAAAACTGCGGAGCCAAAATTATAGTAATTGATAATATTACTAACATATTTACAGCAACTAAATAAAAATGTTTACAATTACTGACAAAGAATGCAGCCCCATTGTAATGCATCGAGATGAACACACGGACAAGTGCATTTTTATTACTAGCACGGGCCAAATGCGAGGGTTTGATGTTATATTAGTTCGTGTAATTGGATTTACCACAATGTGACTGGCTATGCCATTGACATTGATAGACGAAGTCAATATTTATTTGAAATTACACTCTGACGCCAAGAGAGTACATTTTTGACGTTAGTGTTTTCAATGGATTTGATGATAACTTTCTAGAACTAGCGAATGCTAGGCGATTACTGTCTCTATCACAAATTTCGACTCGATGGTCTCTATCAAATGAGAATATATCGAAATAAATGTTCTAATGAATGACATTTTATGTAATTTTTTTTTATTTTTATTTTATTTTATTACAATATAAGCTAATACAATATAAGTAATGTCTTTTCCTACCAATTTAAGGGGAAAGGGTACTATTGTCCAGTCCACGATGACGATGTTAATAATCAAGAAATCAAATAACTCAAACAAAAAACCTGACGTAGGTACTTAATAGATGTAACGCCACTTTTAGGTAATTACAGTTTACCATTTCCAACCACTAACAGTGCTGATAAACAATGTTCCAAAGTAGGATCCAAAACAGAAAAACGAAGCCACCACATATTCCAAATCGAAAATACCAAATCCATTCGCACATTCGGTTATTTCCAAACCGTTTTGTACGGTCTAGGAGACATCATCTTATGCCTTTTGGTTTAAAATAAATCTTTATCACAAGCATTTTCTTTTCGGCGGCTACAAGTAAAGCCCCTTGCTGGGCGCCAATTTTCTTACTAAGTTCAATCAAATCAAAAATTACTACGCTGTGCTTTCTTTTCAAGATTAAGGGTACCAGATAGGACCAGGCTGCATTCTGGCTCTACCTTTACTCCCCAGACTGGCTAAAGTTTTTTCCAATTCAATAATATCGAGCCCTGAATTTTGAATCTAATATTTTTTTGCGCATGTTGGGTCGTCGCGCCGCCCGGTGACTGTTTATGTTAAATAGTGGTTTTACTAACTCCGAAATCTATTAGGCAGTAATATTATGACATCAGGGTTCATCGAGCCTTAAACCCAACAGCCCAGATACGATTTCACCTGTAGTAGACCGTACGAGTTTTTCCCTATTCCCACACACAGGACGGCGCAATATTTTCGCTCCCGCCGGATGCTAAATGAGTTATGCAGGTTGATAAAACACTCGCTGTTGCCTCGATTTGTAGCTCGCGATATATCTTTTTCGAATCATGTATTTTTTGCGATCGGGTTTTGTGGCAACAGGATTTGCCAGACAGCAAGCTCAACTATGGATGCAACTAAATTTAAATCTGTCCTGTCACATTTGAAGGTGGTAGACTCCACGGAATACTAAGGTTCAAGCCGGCCTAATATTTTTGATTCGTACTTATTTCGCATATTTACGGTGTCAAGTAACAAGTATAGTGTTTAATTTGTCAATGTACTCGTAGCACGTTGGCTTTCTACGATAAAAACAATCGATCTTAACTAGAAAGTCATTGTCTGTAAACGCATTCTAACTACCTATTAACCATTAAAGGGTAATCCATGGGGTCATCAATCACTAATCAAATCATACATCAATCTTACTTGTCGAATACCTGTTTATTTGAACCTGGAACCATCTCCATCAGACCTGAACTGAAACTAGCCATCAATTGGGCTCGACCTGACAATACCGAAATTTATGAGCACCTTCAAATTATACGAACAATGGGGGCGATTCGGAGTTGCAAATGACACGACTTAACTAATAAGTCCATACCTGACACTTTCTATCATGAGAGAATAGAAAGAAACGGCATTAATTTTAGTTGGGATTAAGTTCTTACCAATTTTAATATATTGGTTCCGTCTTCAGTCTCTGAGGCAAAGTAGAGAGAGTTAGACCATGATTTTATGGATATAATGGGCTTGTATTGATTTGGTTGAATTTACTTTTTTCATATCCGCAATGAAGAGCAATAAATGGATAATTCATTTACTAACCTATAATGGCTTAGTATAAATAGCGAAAATTATACGAAGTGAACTTTGTAGGTCGCCCATTAAATATTTTAGTAATCTTCAATTTTTTTTAGACATTTACTTTTATTGATGAATGGTGACGCGGCAGACCGAGAAAAAGATGGCGAGACGAGCTGGACACCTTCAGAAGCACAAGATAGGGAGTCATGGAAGGAACGGAGCGAGGCCTTTGCCCAGCAGTGGGACACATGACAGATGAATAAAAAGCAGTCTAAACACTAGAACAGGTCAATATTTATTTAGCGTTTGTAGTGTGTATATTTGCTACTTATCTTACGCAGAAAATAGCTTTCATGCACGTGACATCGTAAAAAAGAAGCTAAACCATACACATACAGTTTTAACGCTAAGAGGGGTCCCGTCCCGCGGGAGTCGTCTGGTCTCGACCGCAACATAGGGCACAGAATATATAATAGTTGCATAGGGGAAGCTTTCCTGTATACCTGTCCTTCTCTAACACTATACAGGGTGTAAAAAAAATTACAGGCCAAAGTTTAGGTTGTGAACCTACTCATGAAACTGAACAACTTTTCCCATGGAACATAGGCTGCAATGTTAAAAGAAGATGGTCTCACTATAGAATAGAGGATGTGAAAAATTACTGGGTTCCTTTAAATTAAACCACATATTCTACTGATGATAATAAACATTTTTCGCAAATCGACAAAAAATTAGCTTCTCTTCATACGAAATTGTAGATGAGGCGAGCATTTGCAAGTGCTTTGCTCTTGTGAGCTTAGCTTGTTTTCATCGGAACGGAATACAACTCTTTAGGAACAGCCGTTAGGCATGATCTCCGCAGAGTGGTCTTCCCTGCAAGGGAGAGACTAAAAGATGGACTCCAATCGGAACGATCCAAGCAAGCTGAGCTCACAATAGCAAAGCACTCGCAAACCAACTGTCATGCGGACACTTCCGCATCTGAAGAGTCGAAATGAAGCCGAAACAGTGGTCAACAAAGAACCCATGCGTTTCATGTTCTTCGACATTCATCAGAAAGGCCTTGCACACCAGAAGTGAGCATTTTTGTGCGGAGTTCAGATTTAATTTTTTCGAGTTGTTTGTGCTTTAGGAAAATAGTTTGTAATCATTAGTCGAACATGTGGTTGAAAAGAAGGCAGTACTTTTTTACACACTGTATATTAGACGAGGATGGAAAACATAACAGTGTTGAAAGGGCCACGTTTGTTGACGGTAGACCCACGCTGGGCGCCACTTTGCTTTGTTGACGTTTTCTCGCAGCTATACGTGTGTGCGTGTAGTTGTGTATGTGTGTGGTGTGGATGCGTTTATGCAAGATGCCTCGAGTTGTTTGTAAAGCTTTGCCTAACAACGTGTAGTGGAAAAGGGCGATTAGCGATGCGTGAAAAGTGTAGTGGTTCTTTTTTAAACGTAAACTCTCATTAAAATTAAAAAAGAAATGTTTTGTAAAGAAAGACGCTAGAAATGCTTTTAAGTTTTAAGTTAACTATTACTCGTACAATTATTTTGGAAACTTACGCAATATAGGTACTTAATGAAAAAGACACTACAGAACATTTATACGAAATAATCTCGTTTTATCCCAAATACACGCACAAATTACTTCCATGCTGGACTGGTAGTGCTAGAAAAGCATAGAATGTGCCAGTTGCATCTCTTCCCGGGCATGCTGTAATAATCAGCTAAGGGATTTGGGGGTTTCAGTATTGTAATTTAGTCGATGGGCTGACAACCTGTCACTATAGCAATATACAGATTATCTGGAATAACCCTCAAAACTTGTCAGACGTGGCGGAACGACCTTTCGGACGTTTTTGCTCTGCCTACCCCATTGGGGATAAAGACGTGATTATATGTATGTATGTATGTACACGCACAAAATTAGTTTTTCCCTCAGTATTAATACAACAACCCGTGTATTTGTATCATGAGAGTTGTTCAACAAATATAACAAGTTCCGGGGAAAAGGCGCCAGAGGTCGTTGCCCTCGAACTTGGACAATAATACCACGTTGTTATTGTAGCGGAGAAATGGAAACGACCAGACTTGTTTGTCCTTCAACTTTACTCACCTTTTGTCATGTAAGTTTTGTTGTTTTGATCACTGGAATAGAAATGCAGAAGTTATATTTTTGCTACAGAAATAAGTATGTTTGATGAAAGAACATTGTGAAGGAAACTACATACACCTGCGAAGAAATTCAAAGGTTGTGTGTAAACTAATACGTACTGGGCCCACGTGGTCGACAACTAAATTTGGCGCCCAGCAAGGTACTCTTCTAAACTGAAGTCCGCACGATTTAACCACGTGATCTCGTCTATTTCTTAGACTGCTTTTCATGTTATTTCATTCATCAATTGAAGTAAATAAATAGATACGCGGTGTAAGGGACAGCGTCCCGGAAACTGATAGGGATTGCACAGACAACCAAACTGAAGAACTATCACCGGGTTTTTTTTTCAGAAAATGAAAAAAAAATAGCTTTTTCATAAAAAGTGACCGCCTCGATCCGACAATTTGTATGAAAAAGCATTTTTTTTTTTATTTCCTGAAAAAAAAAAAAAAAAAAAAAAAACTTGTGATAGTTGTTCAATTTCGTTGACTGAGCATCAGACGCTGTCCCTTACACCCAGTATATTTTAAGAGAATAGGAAGGTCCAAAATTTCCAGAATGGACAGAATTCTTTATTATTTTTGAAAAGATCCCTAGAAAGAAAACGCCAACTAGACTGTGCGTGGGAAAAGACCATAAAATTGAATGTGCCCGTGCATGTTATAACCCAACAAACATTATACCGTCAGTTACAGGCTTCTTTAAAACTTTAATCTTTTGAACGGCGTTATAATAATCTCAGTTATAGCTTGGAACGTTAAAGAGGGGTTAAGAAATAAATTCAACTCCAATAGTGATTCTAGAGCTGTAATAGATGATTTTATGCAGTATTCAGACTAATAATAGTGTTAATTACAGCTAGTGGAGTCAAGCTTTATAGTTTTAACCTGTTTGCAACACTTAAATCTTTACAACAGCGTCCGCTGACACTTACTGATGTTTATTGTTACTTAATGGTTGCTGTGAAGTATCTTATATATCTTTAGGTGTTGTGATAACTTTAATCTACAGGCATGGGATGCATAACGGTGTTAGTCAAGTGTGTCGTAACACCAGATACTAAAAGCGTTGCATAGGTCTCTTATGAAGTTTAAAGCTTTAACGTAACTACGTTCGTACTTTACTAATGCTTATTGTGTTAGCTGAGTACATTTTTGAAGGCTTTCTACAGGCAATGGTGTTTTAAACAGAGTTTGTCAAGAGTGTAGTAACTCGAAAATTAAAGAAGATGCCAAAAGTGTTGATCATCTCATTTCTGGATGTTTAAGCTGTAACGTTGATTTTACGATTGCCAAAAGTGTTGATCATCTCAATTCGGCAGGTTTAAGCAGCAACGTTGATTTTACGAAAGCACATTGTGTTAAGTAAGTGCATTTTAATGGCATTCTAAAGGTAATGGTGTAAGTTAATGCATTATAAGAACTCGAAGATTCTATCAGGTTTAAAAATGCTTAGCCTGTTGTATTGTCTTCGATATAGTTAAACGTTTTCTTTGAGACAATTATTACACTCTTATATATACTATATACTGCACAATACTCTCGACTAGAGATGCAGTGTCTCAAAAAGTGTAATAGATGCGTTAAGGAAGAGCTAAAGCTGTAATGGCAAGTTCGCCATTATTTTAATAAACTAACCTAAAATATACTTGTTTGATCAAGATTTATGTACAAAATACTCCATAAATAATGTTTATTTTATCATTCTATCGATTCCACGTAACTTTTCTTGCCAATGGCCGACAAAAAGAACAAGTTGGTGATAAAACTTTGAGGCACCTATTTTATCATGCATAATTTTTACTTTAAATCTTTAATTAATCCGGAGCGCGTTGAAATTGAGATGAAAAACTGCTATACATTTATCGTAAATTTGCAGGCGCAGCCCATTTTAACTTAACGTGATGATAAAATTTAATGTTTTGAGAGAAACTTAGCATCGCCATTAAAAATGTGGCTGTGACATGTTTATTTTCTTTGTGTACTGTTCATTATGTCACTTATTTTATGAGTTTGATCGTTTTGGATTTCTTTGAAGCTAATACCATAAAGATAGTACAAAAAGAGTTCTCAAAAAGCGGTCATATATTTAATTGAGAATGTTTTAGATATCTTGTACGCGTTAAAGCGTTAACCCACTCTCTCTTATAGGTTTAACAAGTTTAAAATTCTTAATTGAGGGTTGTCTCATACCTATAGTGTTAGCCAATGCTTCTATGAGAATGTAGAACCGGCAAAAGTAATAGCTGAGGGTGAATTAACTCACTTCGAAGTATTTCTAACCCTTAAGTAACACTGTTATATAAGCTTCCTGACACCTTTACCTGTAAAAACGTGGGCCTGATTCGTGGTTATAAGGGTGTTAAAGATATCTCTACCACCCTTCTATAGGTATCCTTAACACTCTTCATCTTAGATGAGAGCATTGTAACAGTGATATGTAGGCTATCTTGACGCTGTCATGTTAGTTGGGAATAAATTCAGCAAGAGGGATCGCTGAGTTGTGTTGTACGCCGCCGCCATGACATATTTATATCCTGTCGCAATTGGGAAACGATACAATCTTATTTAGGAACTTCCTTAAAAAAGTTTTTCTGTGGCAATTTTCAAATGAATATGATTTCTCTGGAAAGAAAGGATAATTCGACAGAGGTCCAATGAAAAGTCTCTAAAATAGTGATAATCTATCCATAAATCAATTAAAAGTTTCATGTTAAAATAGTGAGGTGTCATGGATTCTTATCTGCCCCCGTCACGGAAGTGCTAAGCTTCCAAACGAGACCGTCGTCAATTCTACATTAGGTTATCTGTATGCGTCATTAAACGAGTTACGCTACAGAAGCGCCAGAATCACCGTGTACGGGCTCTTTAGAAATGAACAATGTACCTACTATTGAGTATAAACATGGACGAATAAATAGTCCATGGTATAACTCAGGGTGTTACAGACAGGAGGGTTACGGTGTATTTAGGTGATGAGCTGACAACCTGCCATCATCGATACAATCAAAATTGCCATGAAAATTGCCCTCATTTGTCTATGATATCAATCCGATACCACAAAGCTAATTTAAAATTAAAAAGTATTCTTATAGCAATGTTAAGAGACCAAACAGTTTGTTATATTCTGTCTTTCAAGATGACCAGAGAACCAAGCTCCACCGTCAACTCTTAATTTAATTAAACTTATCATTGAACGAAAATTTTTCAGAACAAGTAGGCAAATAAAGAATTAAGACACGACAGGCACTGCTTATTCCTAAAAAGAAATTTCTTACAGCAGACCTAGTGAGTGACATTGTATAAGAACGTAATTTTAAATCAAGATTAAGCCATCGTACATAAAAAAGTACCTTCTATACATCTCCCAGTAGTTTCTATTCCCTGTGGTTTCAACAAAGTTGCAGTATTGTAGTTTTATGGACAATGAAACTCGGGTTTATACGCAGACTTATGGCCGAGCTTAAGATCCGAGACTGGGAGAAATAGCGAGGATTATTACGATTTGTATCGTCGTACACAAAGTTGAAGTTGTACGAAGTTATACTGCACATTATTTTATCCAACAAAGTGGCGAAACAGAAATTATCCGCCTTTGGAAAATTTGAGAAAAATGTATGCACTAATTATATTTATCGAGTAGGCATTCCAAGTCTGGAGTCTATACTTTGTTAAAGAATAGTACATTGTTTATCGAGGGGAGAACATGACCGATTCCTACGAGGGTGTAGTTTGACTCAATACACACGAGTTGGGAATCGCATTTTCTTCCGAGTTATACATAGTGCTTTATACTACACCTATGAGGAAAATATAATTAAAAATCCTTGTAAGATAAAGAATGATATCACTTACATGAAAAGATATCTTAAGAACATTTGAAGTGTCATCATCCATTCGAACAGAACAAAACACATATTAATACAGTTACACATTACATCGAAAAACTAAACACTTAATTTACGTTAAATAAGTCAAATAAATCAAAGAACGAAAAAGAATTCGCGCGGACATGTTGATTTTGCCATATTTTTTACTAAAAAATATAAAAGAGGCCAAAAATGTAAGTGGCCAGTATCATTTTGTGGGCTTCGAGATACAAACTTTTTGTTTTTTGGCATCCGCCTGTTTCAAGTTTTGAATTATGAATTTAAAACAAAAACAAAGGGGAGAAAGTAAATCCCATATATTTTTGTCTAATGGGGTAGGCAGAGCGTAAACGACCTAAACAAAGGTCGTTCCGCCACGTCTGACAAGTTTTGAGGGTTATTCCAGATTGATCTATATATTGCTATAGTGACAGGTTGTCAGCCCATCGCCTAAATTGCAATACACTGAAACCCTCGATTCCCTTAGCTGATTTTTACAGCATGCACGGGAGGAAATGCAGCTTACTATCACTCCCAGTTCAGCTTGGAAGTATCTATCACTCCCAGTCCAGCTTGGAAGTAATAACAGTCCGTATAATTTGTGGTTACAGTGTTTAGTGTTTATATTTGTTTGTTTTCATGTTGTTGTACAACAGTGTTACGTTTCGTGTTCTGATAGCATCTGACATGGATCGTTATTGGTCAAGGGAGTTAATGGTTAAAGTTACTATAGGAACTCGCGTAGCACTAAATATGCAAGTTGTAAGGAAAAGTTTGCTGGGTTTCGTTTTGATGAACCCTATTGTCACTGGGGAAAGGATAGCTTTTCGCAAAGTAGGTCGTAATAGGTCGATCAACGAATATATAAAGGGAGCCTGGTCTACCTACCTGGTCCTCTAAACCACGAATTAATCTTGCAGACAATTACATAGATGATCCAGCACTGTCCTAGCCAAGCTTAGAACGAAATAATTCATATTTTGTGCGCTCAAAATACAAAAAATTCAGCTTGCAGTGTTTTTATTGCAACCTTAAAATCACAATTCAAGCTGTTTTCAGGCTTTACTGAAAACCAGGCCAGCATTACCACCCCCATAATGGCTGTAACATTAACCACCAATTTAACCATGTCTTGATGGTATCGCAGCACGACACAGAACATTGTTGTCAAACAATACTACAAACAAAGTCGAAATAGTAATATTTTAAGTAGTTAGTTTATTGATTTTTTCAATGGCCTTGAAGAACATAAATACATATATTACAATATATTGGGGTAGACAGAGCGTCAACGACCTAAACAATGGCCGTACCGCCACGTCTGACAAGTTTTGAGGGTTATTCCAGATAGATCATGGATAGATAGTGACAGTTTGACAGCCCATAGCATGAATTACAATACACTGAGGCTCATATTTATAAAGCCATCTCAAGATTGAGCAATATTGAGTGCGGATTTGACAGGTCATTTTGTATTGGAATGACATTTCAGATACGAACTCAAACTCGCTGTCACTCTTGAGAGCTGATTATAAATACGGGCCTGAAACCCCCGAATCCTTTAGTTGGTTTTTACAGCATGCCCGGGAGGACATGCAGCTGGCACTTTCTATGTTTTTCTTTCTCGCCAAGTCCAGTATGGAAGAACGTCGAGCTAACATATAGCAAATAAAAAAGGCAGTAAATAACTAACATTTAACCGGGTAACATAGTGACATGTCGACCGGGGTAAAGCACGGAGCCATTATCGGATCAATTTCCCATGAGACGAACGGGCCGTCGTCCCCTTCCTTAATAGTGCTTAGGGAACTTGTAGAAACGAGACGAGACGATCAAGTTTGATTGAAGCAAGTCGGTTCCGTTCCGTAATTAGTATGGACTTTCTTCTTGAAATACATACATAAATCACTCCTTTATCCCTAATGTGGTAGGCAGAGCGTCAACGACCCAAACAAAGGTTGTTCCGCCACGTCTGACCAGTTTTGAGGGTTGTTTAAGATAGATCTGTATATTGCTGTAGTGATAGGTTGTCAGCCCATCGCCTGAATTACAATATACTGAAACCTTCGAATCCCTTAGCTGGTTTTTACAGCATGCCCGGGAAGAGATGCAGCTGGCACATTCTATGTTTTTCTATCGCTCCCAGTCCAGCTTGGAAGCACTTCCTGAAATACTTTGTGATATCAGAGGCTGATAGCATAGCATCTTATCCTATGCGTCAAGTTTTGTCATATCGGCCTTTTTCTTATCGTGTCGATTGGAACATACGTATATTTGCCTCCACCGCCTTTACCCTTAGCGAATATCTTAGCGAAGAGCCATAGATTATCTTTTCCTTCGGACAGCCGTAGATCTTTTTCTCTTCTTTGTGTAAAGAAAGTGACAGGCATGGGCGTACCGAGGGGGGCAGGGGGGGCAGCCCCCCCTGGATTTTATTATCCCCTGATAACTATCAACTTTTGTACATTTACACAACACTAGTAGTGATTTGTCCCCGTCCCCCCCCCTCCTCCCTGGCCCAAAATCTGGGTACGCCCAAGGTGACAGGCATTATCTTTAGAACTGCGTTGGCTTGAATTGATACCATAGCTGATAGCAGATATCAATTTTGTTGAATAAATAAGCTGCTTGACCGTCTCGGAACTCCTGCTCTAACTTAGTGTAGTGTAGGGAGATATTAGCGAAGACAGAAAATATACATCGACTCATTGGAAAAACATTTATTTAAAGGCCTCAGTGTGCCGTCTTAACTTACAACTTAGTTATTTATAAAATACTAGGGCCCGTATTTATAATCAGCTCTCAAGAGTGACAGCCAGTTTGAGTTCGTATCAAAATGTCATTTCAGTACTAAACGACCTGTCAAATCCATACTTAATATTGCTCTCAATCTTGAGATCGCTTTATAAATACGAGCCTAGGTATCTTTCTTTTTTACTAGCTTTAAATGAGTTTTAAGTGGTAATGTAGAGTTTTCCCCCCTTAAAAAGTAGCCTATATTCAGGACTTAGGTCGTATATAGATACGTGCCAAGCACAGGTGCCGAATTTCATCCCGATCAGCGTAATCGAGTATTAGTGGGATAAGAAATACTGTAATTGCGGATTAACTGGTTTTGATTCATGACAAGTTTTGAGGGTTGTTTAAGACATGTCTGTACATTGCTGTAGTGACAGGTTGTCAGCCCATCGCCTAAATTATAATATAAGGAAACCTTCGAATCCCTTATTGATTTTTACAGTATGCCCGGGAGGAGATGCAGCTGGCCATTCTATGTTTTGCTATCGCTCCCAGTCCAGCATGGAATTAAAAAAATTATAGAATGATGTAACGTAGCTTGCTGCTGTTTATACATGCTAGAAATACTTATGATAATGCGATTTCGTATCAATTCATACTATTGTAAATAAGACGTAGAATTCAATACAAATATAGTGGGCGGACCAGTAAGAAAGCATTCAGAATTTAGTGGCAGTTAAGGTGTTGTTGCTAAACAAATCTATTACCTACATGAGATTGGTGTATATTTCACTGTATAATATTTAATCATGCAATCATAGTCGTACATGTTACGTAAACCCCTACAGAAAGCCGTTGTGTCTTAGAGCAACGCGGTCCGGAAGGCCGTGTTGCTCTAAGCGTTGTGTGACCAAAAAATTGGCTTTGTTTAGGTTTCTGACAGTTACAGTATAACAAACGCCTCCCTCCATTCCATCGATTTTGGCACAAGTCACAGGAAATAGAGCCAACTGTTCGTCTGTACGCGTAAAGGTGGAAGCACACTTGTCGTGTCGAATCTACAACTTGTAACATAAAGGGTATATGCATCGTGAAATGTGTGAATCTACCCATGAAACTGAACAACTTTCCCTAAGGAACATAGGTCGAAATACGAAAAGATAGTTTTGACTTCCCTACTAAATGCGCTATCAGCTGATGCATTTTGTATGGAAGGTCATTTGTTTTTTTCGACCTATGTTTCTTAGTTGTTCAGTTTCATGGGTAGATTCACACATTTCACGATGAATATAGCTTTTCTGTTACACGTTGTATATCTAATAGATAAAGAGGAATTATATTTATTTTTGTATGTATGTTTGTTACGAATAAAGTCAAAAACTGCTGCACCGATTTCAAAAAAATCTTTCATCATTAAAAAGCTACGCTGACCCTGAGTAACATAGGCTACTTTATAATGCGGGACAAAAAGCCAGTAGCAAAATAAATTAGAGTAGACGAATATTTTTTCGAACTAATATTTCGTCATGTTGAAAAACCACTCATCGATTGCAACATTCTATTATTTTTTTCGCTCCCAGTCCAGTATGGAAGAATTGATTGATATCATCATCATCATCATCAGCCACAACAGTCCACTGCTGGACATGGGCCTCCCCAAAATTGGGGGTATATGCCATACTCACCACGCTTGGCAGGCGGGTTGGTGAGCGCAGTACAAGTTTTCCATTAACAGGGAACGCTGCTGCCCATTCCCTGGATTTATCCCTTAGTCGCCTTTTACGACACCCGCAGAAAGTTATGGGGTGATGCTATTCTAACCCGGCACCACATGGGCATCTGATTGATATACATGGCTTAAAATGTATCTAGGAATATGCCAGCCAAAAAATCAAGCGCCTTTGCATCTTTTGGAGATAGAAGTAGGTAAACAAGGTTGTTAGCGATAAGTTGGTGTGTTTACATACAAACTACCAGAACTACCGATACATTATGGCCCGTATTTATAATCAGCTCTCAAGAGTGACAACGAGTTTGAATTCGTATCAGAAATGTCATTTCAGTACAAAATGATCTGTCAAATCCATACTTAATATTGCTCTCAATCTTGAGAGCGCTTTATAAATACGAGCCTATGACTCAGAGGCTTCCCAAATGCATTCTTAACCCATCATCCTGACTCACCACGAGCCCACACAAACTTTTGTTGCCAGGTGTATGAAATAAAAAAAACCTTTCTATACTTTTAAATTGTGTTTGTGTGCAACATTTTTACAATTCAATATTGCACTTTTTTTGGCTCTACCTTACCTATGCGTATCACAGCCCCAAACAGCCAAACTCAATATGTACTCCGAATATCCATTTTTTTTTTACATGCAATATTGGTAGAAAAGCTGCTTGATGATATGAAGATACGTTGCGTTGTACCACAAAGTGGCAAGCTGCACAGCGCGGCCGCCGCCAGCGTGGAATTTTAAGTTTTGTCAGTGAAATCTGTATCTTTGGCAAAGTAAATAAAGTTCTATACACGCACTTTTCACGCTCCTTCAATTTTGGACTGGGAGTGATACAAAAACGTAGAAGGTGCCAGCTGCATCTCCTCCCGCGCATGCTGTAAAAATCAGATAAGGGAATCGAGGGTTTTAGTGTATTGCAATTTAGGCGATGGGCTGACAACCCGTCACTATAGCAATATACATAATCATCATCTGTATTAGCCTTCGAAACATGTCAGACGTGGCGGAACAACCTATGTTTAGGTCGTTCTTGCTCTGCCTACCCCATTAGGAATACAGGCGTGATTTTATGTATGTGTGTAATATGTTCACGCTCCTTAAAAGTGTATGCCATGGCGCGTCGCGTCGTTTCCCGATGTGAATGGACCCTAACTTGTGAAAATTCTTTTATCTTTCATCTCTTTCTTTACATCTGGCAAAATTAACACACAAGCCGATAACACGCAGCACAAACAACCCAATATTCACTGCATGTGGCGTATTGATGCGAAATATCACCAATATTGCCACTTTCACAATTCTCATACATTTGTTTAAGGTTTTAGCGTTTGGCGTTTTTGTTTGGTTTGAGATTATATTTATAACGCTTTTTAGCAAATCTTGTAGGTAGGTCAGAATAATAAGAATCTGTTTCAGTTCAATCATTCATCAGTTTAAATATATCAAGGACTACGAATTGCTGTAGTCCTTGATATCACAAGTAGACTATTTTTCCTTTTTGCATTCTATAAAACAAAATTTACCTATTCTACGATTGAGACAATTTTAAAGGAGACCAATGACCATATTTAGTTGGCAGGTATATTCGTTTACTTCTTATTAAAGGTGCGTCCTCACTGTGAGCATTCGCGTCGTGTAATTAAATTCCATTCGCACGCATGCTCATTACAGGCGAATGCTCGCAGTGAGGACGCACCATAACTATCAATGGGTATTATTTTACCCAATGATGAGACATGCCTCACTTAAATAATGCACACAATGGTGTTTAGATAATCCCACCTGCAACGGTGCAGGTGCACCAGTGCAGTCTGCTCATAACATCCAATCTCTAGGGCTCGTATTTATAAATCGATCTCAAGATTGAGAGCAATATTAAGTATGGATTTGACAGGTCGTTTTGTACTGAAATGACATTTCTGATACGAACTTAAACTCGCTGTCGCTCTTGAGTGCTGATTATCAATACGGGCCTAAATAAACTAGGTAAGTATGAATGAGCATTTAAGACTAGGTTAGAACTTTTGTTAGAACAAAAGTAACATACCTACAAAGTCTCGCCTTTATCTCTTGCCGGGTAGGCAGAGCATAAAACAAGCAAACTTCTGCCAAGCCCCTTTAATTTTGAGAGGCCCATGACCTCATGATGGGATTTTTTTTTTTCAAAGAAGACTTCGAAGGACTCTAATTTTAATTTAACTTATTGTGATGTCTGCAAGTCATGGTGTCAGTTGTCCATTGTGAACTTATCGCGGCTAATAAAAGGTTAGTTTAAATTGAATACAGAGTCATTCCTTATTCAACTGTCTGTGATGTCGTGGTCTGAAACTTGGACTCTCAATTCGGACCCAATTTTGATCCCTATAAGAATCATCCATTCTTGGTAGTCTTCCAGGTGATTCAGCCTGTTATCCTAGCTTGCCAAAGCGTGGAAAGACTTATATTATAAAGAGATACATATGCCTACCCTGAATATCGAAACTATAAGAACCCATATTGAAGTTCCAAAACTAAGTAAACTAAGTAGTAAACCCGTATGGTGTAGTGGCTAGGGCCGCGGCCTTCTGTGCAGGAGGTCGTGGTTCGTATCCCACCACGTACCAATGTGCTTTTCGGTTTTCGAATTTCATATGTACGTTTATTCGGCGCTTTTACGGTGAAGGAAAACATCGTGAGGAAACCACGAAGAAATTCAAAGGTTGTGTGTAACCTAATCTAGGATTGGGTCTGGTTTCCCTTCTGGGTTGCAAAGGTCAGATGGCAGTCGCTCTGTGTAAAAACCAGTACCCTCGTTTAATCACCTAGATTGAGTAGCCGACCCCGTGAAATACGGGAACAAGGCTAGGAAGATGATGATTGAAGTTCCAAAACTCAGCAGGAATCGTAGTTGAAACGTGTGAGATATGAAATCAAACTTGTGGTTCAAATTAAGACCTTATATTGCCAGTACAATGGTTTGACACCGGGCAATAGTGACAAAGGGGAGTATTTACTCTTATAAAAGTCACACCTACATGACTGGCAACTTTATAATACCTAATTAATTAAATTAACCAGCAGTGCTGCTCGCCATCATAATTAAAATGTTAAATGTAATGGAAGAGAATACCATATCAACCTACGGGCTCTTGAACGAACTCACAGAATTTTGTGAACTGAATAAGCATGTATGAAAATAATGAAAAATGTCATTAATATATACGCTCTCAGATCATATCGTATATCCCGAGAAACAATTTAAATATTTTCATCGATAGGCGCGATTGGATTGCTCGGTATTTCTGTTTCATTTATTTTGATATAATACAATCAAAACTCAAAACCAATGAACGCGTATCATAATATGATATCTTAATCCCCGAATTCGCTTATTGGACGAAAAAAGAGACATTTCGCGGATTGTGCATTGCAAAACGCACAAAATCCGAAATTCGGGTATTCGGGAATTCGAGTTTTGGGCAAGAGGTCGCCACCGATATAACTACAGTCGCACCTGTATGACTAGCAACATTTCTTTAATTAATTATATTAACAACAGTGTTGCTGTGACTGGCCATTTCCGGTCACGAATCGAGATGTATGCTAATTCAATAATGGTGTTTGACTTCAAAGTCTTGGCGTGTTTTATTAATGAAAGAAAATGTTTGGATTTTATAATAACCTTCATTAGTACTTTGGACCATTAGCCACGGATTGCCTGGTATACTTTCCACGCAAACGTATAAAACCTTCTATAGGTACATTGGTGCTAATTCAGGACGCACTTTTACTAATTCTAATTCTTAGTAGCGCTGTCACTTTCTTAAATTTGACATAAGAACAGGATAGCAAACAAACACGTGACTTTGACATTTCTAATCAATCTGACATAAGACTTACTTAAATCATTGTTTTATGTATAAGGCACAAAACAGACCTGAATTCAAAAGACTAACAAAAGGGCCGACTCTATAGATAATGCGGATGATGCCTTCATTCTCAGGATTATGAACGATGAGACCTTAAGAATGTTTTAGGAGGTGAATGAATAATTTATCAACTTTATTATGATAAGTGCGAAGATGGAGCTGTAAGCTTGAATTAAAAAGGCACTTTTATAAGTCTTACTTCTCTTATCTTATCTTCTTATGTTATCTTATGCAGCCATTTACGTATCCCACTGCTGGGCAAAGGCCTCTCTCCGCTCCCTCCACGACTCCCTATCTTGTGCTTCTTCCGGCCATGTTTTGCTGAAGGCGTCAAGCTCGTCTTGCCATCTTCTTCTCGGTCTGCCGCGTCGCCTTCTGTCAGTCGGTGGCTTCTACAGTGTAGTGGTCTTTGCCCACAATTCATCCGGCATGCGGCAGACTTCTCTTATCATGAATCATAATTTTGCTTAGTTTAAAATCCACATTACATTACAGCTGGAATGCATTTAACTATTTTAGTAACTTGTTTGCTATTGACTCTAGTATGTAGAACATTAGTAGACTAGACGACAAAGACAGGGACAAAGTAGGCTGCATTTCACCGGAATCTGGGGGGAGAGATGCCCCTTTGCGGAGACTCAGGTGGATCGTTCGGCCCTTAGAGCAACACGGCCTGGGCGAGCGGAAGGCCGTGTTGCTCTAAGGTTCGGCCTGACTGGGAAGCATGACGTGATGTGATGCCAAAGTATTTTTTGTTGCATTTATTTTACTGAAATGCAATCAAAATCTGAGAATATAAAACAATGCAGGCGATTAAATTGTGCATTCGTGCGAAGCTAACGTTATTCATCGTGTGTCACGGAGATTTCTCGACTTAAAAAGACTTTTTAATGGTGTTACATCCTACTATAATTTTAAATACTCTTCGTGGCCTAGATAGTTTCAAGAGGTTCGTTTTTGGATTCAAGTTTGTCTCGACTCTAGTCAGAGGTGACAAACATGCTTTACCTTATTTCAAAGAGCTTAGATCCTTATGCTTTTGGCTATGTAATCGTATGGCTGAAAGCTTTAGCCTATGTACTTGCTTGCTGTGCTTGGAAAAACACAGACGCAGGTGGTAGGTATTTTTTTTTTGCTTCTCATAATAACATTGCAGATTTATTGATTACGAAGAATTTTACAGTATAGATATGGGAGTGATTTCTGAACGATGCATGGCTGTTTGAAGTATTTTTGAACGAAGATGAGAGAAAGAGATAGCATGATAAAGACGACGTATGGGTGTGAAAGAGAGGGGGAATAGAGGGAACGTTTTTCAAATATGGTCGGGCGTGTAGGATGTAGCCCGTTGTGATTCCTTTTTCCTGTGATTTCTCTGCAAATAAACTAAGAACAAGAAGCTTAAACCTTGTTTTCATCCCATGCCCGAACCCTATATAGAATAGATAACTCTGAATGAAATGACAGCATAACTAAAAAGAATTGTATCCTACGGTGCCTACAGAGCTCATTTACCAAAGTAAATATACAGAAAACCGTTAATACAGCGTTGTTAAATTTCCCTACAGTATAAATATTAAATATGTATCGTATAACAATAATGAATCAGCAAAAATCAGGCTGACTTTAGCGTTGGCTTGCGTCCAACTATTTCCGGATCAGGCGGGAGGAGCCACTGCTAAGTAGACATGCTAATTTACTAAAAGAGATACACGAATAATACACACATAGGAAGGTACATACAGCCCGGATGGTGTAGTGGATAGGGCCGCGGCCTTCTGTGCAGGAGGTCGTGGTTCGAATCCCACCAATGTGTTTTTCGGTTTTCAAATTTCATATGTATGTTTATTCGGCGCTTATACGGTGAAGGAAAACATCGTGAGGAAACCTGCATACACCTACGAAGAAATTCAAAGGTTGTGTGTAACCTAATCTAAGATTTGGCTCTGGTTTCCCTTCTGGGTTGCGGAGGTCAGATGGCAGTCGCTCTGTGTAAAAACCAGTACCTTCGTTCAATCCCCTAGATTAGGTAGCCGACCCCGTGAAATACGGGAAAAAGGCTAGGAAGATGATGAGGAAGGTACATACATAAAGTCCCTAGCGAGGTAGGCAAAGAGAGTCAATGGACCTTTAAATGTAACGATTACTGTCCAATTCAATAACACAGGCCCACCACGGTTTAACGTACCTTTCAAAGTTCAGAATCTTTTAACATGTTAGACTTTTAGGTGATTCAGCATTGTACTAAACTAAACAATCTCAAAAAGCATTCAACTTTGTGCCTCGAACCCACGACCTCCGGATCGAGAGCCAAAGTCTCACACCACTAGACAAAAGAATATTGCATCTGAATGATCCAGTATGAACCATTCATTTAATAGTCAAGATGTCAGGTTTATAATCGGTATGAAGCTAAGATGTTGTCAGGAGAAGCTTGTAGAGAAAGTCAAAAACAACCGAATCTGTTGAGTGATTTTATTACACTAAAAATATAATATTAGCAAAGTGTCAATAGTAGGTCGCACGTGCCAGTGCGACGTCAATGATTATTCATACAGTAAGCATTAAACTTAGAAAGAATTAATTCAAATAAAATGTACGTAGCTCGTACATATTGCCAATACAAAGCAAAAAAAGGAAAAAATATAAAAAGCAAATTATTACAATTCAAATGTACCTAAATAAAAAGTAAAGTATGTAAATATTATAAAAAACGTACATGTCAAATGTTAAATCTAATTAACGTTATAAATTGCTGGTACTAGCACTAAGATTAAATTTAATTTTCCGTGGATGTGTCGGAGACGTCCCAAAGTCTAATCTTGGTAAAGACTGTGTCAAGTTTTCAGCGTCAGCCTTTCTGGCGGGTGTCATAAAGGCCTTCGGTGGCGATATGATGTCATCGGAAGTCGATACGCTGTTTAAGGAAGCAGGGTTCTCTTTGTCTTCTTTAATGCGTGGTTCAGTCTTACTCCATTTTGACTTCAAGCGGCAATACAAAATGAAAAGCAGCAGTGACGTGACGACAAATAATATGCAGTAAATTACTATGTAATGTGTTTGATGAACGTTTGCGAACTTTTCTAGTTCTACACTTTTTGCTGCGTCAATATTCTTCTTTATTATATCGAATGCTTCGTTGTGAGATTCCGCGATAAAGGTGTCAGGCAATGGAACTTTAATTATGTCATTTAATGTTGGCATTCTTGGAGTGTCAATTTTCAAATTTTGATGTAAATATATCTCATTCTTGTAGTCATGCTGCGCATTAATCAAAAAGGATTCTCCTTTAATGACGCAACCTTTATCAAGGCTTATCAACCCATTGCCGAATAATGACTTTGTCATAACTTCCGCCGAGCAAATAATACGAATCGGACATTTATTGCAGCATGAAAATAGCCAAGTGTCCCGTGCGTGTAACTTGATCCATCTGTCCGTACATTGTTTTTCTTCAGCTCGACAATAAGGTTTGTTTCCATTACTCATTTGTAGTTTCATGTCACATAGAGATATTCCGACTTGCATGGTGTATACAGGGTGGTTCAAAGGGCACAACATTTGACTTTGTATATGTCGCTTGCAAGCTTGTATATCCGATTCTGTCATGGGTATAAGTGTGTCCTTTCGCACGTTGATTGCCAGATATTTGGTTTCAGTTGTTGTGTACACGAACGTATTCTCACCTCTCTTCTGTGGAATGTCAATTACGTCACTCAGTTCAAATACATCTCGGTTCAGTAAGGGAATGCTGATCTCCATTATTAGAAATTTCCTTGTTACGGTCGCGTGTACTTGTAACAGTTCATACAGGTCGCGAGCGTTGTCAGTAGGTATAATTACATCACCCTGTAGCTGTCCGGATATAACGTTTAACTGTTGTTGTATTTGTTGAGGCGAAAGTAGATGTATGTTTAATCTCCCATGGTATATATCCGTAACGATGTCGAGTAGTGTATCCTGGGTTCTTCTGAGATTGGATATGATGACATCAGCTGATATTAATGACGACATAACGTGGAAAGCATGCAGGGCCACGTGATGTTCGGATCTGATTAAATTTATTTCATTAGTTATTGAATTTAGGTGTCGATATATGTGGTCAAATTGCTTATTCATCACGGCTTCATTTCTTTTCAGAATGTTGTTTTCGGCTTCCAATATAGATGTTTGATTTTTGTACAAGGCAAGCAGATGATCTTCCCGGTTTTTGAGAGTCTCGATGTCATTTTCATATTGTTTAGCGAATCTGTCATCTAGTATGCCGAACAAGGTGTTAGCTATGTTCCCGATACCATTTACTAGTCCTCTCTTTCTTCGTTGAGTAGTGTGCTGTTTATTCATGAGAAGGTCATTGTAATGACGTAACTCGTTGAGTTCATGTTCAAATTGTGTCATCACGGGCATGCAAGAATCGTCGTTGATGCAAGTTTTATTCAACGAATAAACATATTTTTCCACAGCTCTCATATTTTGCCAGTACGTAGTCATATTGTAATATACGATCATTTTCCATCTGTCTTGAATAATTCGTATATCAGAGATCTTGTCAAAGTAGACAGTGTTGTTGTTATTAAGACTCTGTATATTTGTCATCGAAGCGTTTCCAGGCAGTATGCATGCTAAAAATAGCAACATGGTAGTCAATGCATAGTGGGTCTTATTTTGTGGTCTCAATCTTGTAATTGGTTTGGGTTTGTTGACGTCATTGCAGATTTTATTGGTGTCGATTTTGCTGACATCGATATCATCTGTTTTCGCATGTACAGGCAGTGGTATCAATTTGATGATGGGCCGTTGCATTTCACCATTCTTCGTTTTTAGGGTGACGGCTCGAACATGTCCATCCTTGCCGGGGTGCACATCTTTTACCCTGCCCATTGCCCACTTAGTTGGTGGCATGTTGTCCTCTTTTATAAGAACTACGTCATCGATCTTCAAGTTTTCTTTAGGGTAGTGCCACTTGGATCTTGTTTGTAGATGTTGCAAATAATCTGAAGACCATTTTCGCCAAAAGTCACGATGCATTTTCTCTGTAAGTTGCCATCGAGTTTTAATGCATTTTGGGTCCATTTCCATCATTGGAGGAGAGAGTAGAGGACCTCCAACAAGAAAATGCCCAGGAGTCAAGTAGTCATTATCTGCATTCTCAGTCAGTGCACAGAGTGGACGAGAGTTCAGGCACGCTTCTATTTGGGCGAGTAATGTTGAAAACTCCTCGAAAGTCAGTTTTTGCTCGCCGATTACTCGCTTGAGATGTCGTTTGGTGCTCTTGACCGCAGCTTCCCAAAGGCCACCCGCGCTGGGCCAAGCAGGTACGTTTAGATGCCAGGTAACTCCCATTTCAGATACTTCAGATAAAAAGTCAGAGTTAATCGTTTGCAGTACTTCTTTGTATTCTTTTTTCAGAAGTCGAGATGCACCGACGAAGTTGGTGCCATTGTCACTATACACGTGTGCTGGCGTTCCTCTTCTCGCACACATGCGCTTGAAGGCAGCAAGAAATGCTGACGTGCTCAGTTCAGAGACGAGCTCAAGATGAGTCCCTTTACAAGCGAAGCAGACGAAGACGGCGATGTATCCGCGGGTAGTTTTTATTCCTCGTCCTTTATTAGCTTTCAATTCTACTTGGCCAGTGAAATCCAGACCGCAGTGTGCGAAAGGTCTGGATGGTGTCACTCGGGACCCGGGCAGGTCCGCCATCTTTTGGTGCTGATGGTGAGGGTTGAAGCGAGCACAGCGTACGCAGTTCCTCAAATACTTTTTAACTGTGCGAGTACCGCTAAGTATCCAATATCGCTGCCGCAGGTAAGTCAGTGTAAGACTAGGTCCACCGTGTAGCGTTTGGCGATGAGCGTGAAGTGTAAGTAGCTCAGTCAGTTTACAATCTCCAGGCAAAATTATAGGGTGCTTCGCTTTATCTGTCAATTTTGAGTGTTGCAGTCTTCCACCAACTTTCAGTATGTTCTTGTCATCCAAGTAAGGATTCAGCGTCAGTAAGCGACTTTTAGTAGTCACTGAACCTTTTTGTTTTAATTGCAGAATGTCAGTTTCGAATTCCTTTGCTTGAACAGTCTGGATAATAACATCATACGCGTGTTCTATTTCATTCGCATTTATATAGGTAGTATAACTCGGCGCAACTGGAATAATGCTTAGTTTGCACAAGTTGGCCGTCGACAGCTGTGGAGTCGTCACGCGGTGACGTACGTTTGTTATGAAACGTAATATGCGAGCGGTGACGCGTACAATGTGACTTATTGAGTTGTGTTTATTCAATAAGTCTTCTATTATCGTTGATGAAAGTATAGTTGCGCAAGTTAGCGGTTCCTTTTTGATCTCGATTTGAGGTGCGTCAATTTGAGGAATTTCTTTTGGGATGTCAGCTTTGATCCATGCAGGCCCTTGCCACCACTGCGTATGTTGTAGCAGTTGTGACGTCGTCAGTCCCCTTGTAGCGCAGTCAGCGGCGTTATCACCAGAGCTTACGTGACGCCAACACGATGACGGCACTATGTCCAGGATTTCTTTAGTGCGGTTCGCGACGAACGTCTTCCAGCGCACAGGGTTTCCTTGAAGCCAGCCGAGTACTACCAGCGAGTCAGTCCAACAGTAGATAGAAATGTCAGTCAGAGAGAAAGCCTTTATAACCTTCTTAATTAGCTTACTCAGCAGTAGGGCGCCACATAGCTCCAAACGTGGTAGCGTCATAGTATTTTTGCGAGGTGCGAGTTTTGTTTTCGCTGCAATCATTCTTACTGTCGTTTTTGCATTGTCATCTTTTGATTTTAGGTAGGCAACAGCAGCGTAAGCTCGTTCGGAAGCATCACAAAACCCGTGTATTTCTACTGATGCATGCGTGTCCCCGATCCACCGCGGAATGTCAATTTTGTCAATTTGCCGTAAGTCATCTTGTAGCTTGCTCCACTCTCGTTGAATATCATCCGAAACGATGTCATCCCATTCCATATTCACTAGCCAAAGCTTCTGGAATAATAACTTGGCTCGGATGGTAAGAGGAGAAAGCCATCCCAATGGATCAAATATTTTAGAAATATTGGACAATAAGCTTCTTTTTGTGCATATTGTTTTCTTCGGTTCGTCAATTTGTTTAAATGTAAACAAGTCATTAGCGGGGTTCCACTGCAATCCAAGCGCTTTTGCGGAGTTTGCATGTTTGAAATCAATTGTAGACGGATTTATTTGTTCCGTAGATAGTGACGTCAGTAAGTCAGGGCTGTTGCTACACCATTTTCTAAGGTTTATTCCGGCACCTTTGAGAATTTGAATCAGCTGACGTTGAACTTCTAGTGCTTGTTCAATACTGTAGCTTCCGCTGAGTAGGTCATCAACATAAAAGTTATTTTTTAATACTTCAGCTGCTAATGGGTATTTATCCTGGTCATCTTCTGCCAGCTGCTGCATTGTTCTCATAGCAAGCCAAGGACTGGCGGTCATGCCATAGCTGACGGTGCAAAGCAAATAGTCCTGGAGCGGATCCTGTGGGTTATCTCGCCATATTATCTTCTGCAAATGTTGCTGGTCAGCTTGCACTAATATACATCTATACATCTTTTCGCAGTCGGCCATGTAGACATATTTATATGTTCGCCATTTGAGAAGTAATTCAAAGATGTCCTTTTGTAGTTTTGGACCACATTCCATTAAGTCATTTAGACTGTACCCCGTGGATGTTTTCGATGATGAGTTAAAAACAGGGCGCACTGGAGTTGTAGTTGATGACTCACGTATTACTCCGTGGTGTGGTGAGTAATACATAGGCTCTTTTTGCTCGGTGCACAATTTCATGTGACCTAGATCTCTATACTCAATCATAAATTGGCGATATTTCTCAAATAATGCGGGGTGTTTGGCTAGTCGACTTTCGTTTTGTTTAAACTGGGCGATCGCACGTGCTTTGGAATGTCCAAGAAGTTTCTCAAATCCTTCTTTCATGGGCAGACGTACTTCGTATCTCCCGTCAGGCAATCTTTTCGTTGTTTTTCTGTATAGATCTTCGCAAAATTGTTCTTGTTGCGTCAGCGTCTTTGATTCAGTAGCAATTTCTTCTATCTCCCAATAATTGGCGATGTCTTCAATGCCGTTGAGTACAACGTTGCAGCTAAATGTTCTAATCGGTCCAGATATTATCCACCCCAGTTTAGTTAATTGGGCGATAGGTTGATCATCCGATACTTTGATTAGTCCGTTCATGATGACCTTGGAATAAACTTTCGTGTCAAGTAGTATGTCAATTTGTTTTGAGACGTTGTAGTCAGGATCGGCGAGCGGCTGGATATTCTCCAAATGAGGGTATCGTTTTACCTCAAAAGTCATGTGTGGCATATAATTTAACAACTTCGGCATAATCGATGCTTCTGTAGAAAAGTTGGAGTCGTCATAAATAGATAAACAATCCAGCCGTACTTTGCCTTTCGTTTGCTTCGTAGTAACACCCACACCAGTAACGGAGGCGCTATGTTGTTGGCGTGGTAGCCCTAAGCGTTGAGCAGCAGCGGAAGAAATCAGACTAACTTCACTAGCCTGATCCAATAGTGCTCTCATAGTCATATAGGTGTTGTCAAACGCTCGCACGCGTATCTGAACAGTTGTCAATAGACCTTCATCGTCATTGCTTGAGACATGGTTTACACTAGCCTGATGCATGGAAGTGCTTGCTGCAGCATTTTCTTTGGTAGAAGGTTGTTTGATCGAGTCATGTAGCAAAGTATGATGCTCCAAATTACAAATTTTGCAACGCTTTGAAGAATTGCATACATTTTTCTCGTGCACAAATAAGCAGTTTCTACAAAGTCGATATTTTGCAATTGTTTTCAACTTCATATCGGGCGTCATGGCTTCAAACTTTGTGCACTGGTATAACGCGTGATTTGATTTATTGCAGAGTACACAATTATTTGTAGTAACAGCGTATACTGATTTGTGAAATACAATTTTATTCCCAGTATTGAAGGTTGGTTTTTCTTTGTTTTTGTTGACAGTGTTTTGTTTCATCGATGACCAATTTTCTTTCTCTTTCTTGAAGATGGGCTCGAGGGCAGCGAACTTTGCATCCAAGAATGTCATCAACTCGTCGAAACATGGGAGCTCACGTGGATGTTTGCGTGATTCCATGTAGTCACTGCGTGTTTCAGGATCCAATTTTTTCACTAGAAGATGGACAAGAATGGGGTCCCATGTTGTCGTATCTACGCCTAGATTATGTATAGCGTGAACGCATTCCATGGTGGTGTCATAAATGCGCTTGAGCTCGGAAGATGTTTGTTTTTCCACGTTACGCTGATTTAGAAAAACTTCAATATGCTTCGTAAATAACACTTGAATATTATTGTAGCGATGGTAAAGTAATTCCCATGCGGTTTTGTAGTTGTCAGCAGAAACGTTCAAGTGTTGTATAATACGATGAGCTTCACCCTTTAATTTTCCTTTCAGATGTTGCATTTTTTGTGCGTCAGTCAATGTAGGATTATCATGTATGCTGCTTTTGTATAAATCCAAGAAAGTAGGCCACTGCGTGTATTCGCCATAGAAAACAGGAACGTCCAATTTCGGAGTAGATTCGAATTGATGAGCGGATGAAGAAATTTTCTTATTTAGAAGCCTTTTGATGTCCTTATACTTGATTTCGTACGCAGTGAATTCTTCTTCATATTTGCTGTCGTCACCACCCAAGATGTTGTCAATTTTGAGATGCAAGCTGTCAATATTACGCCAACGGGATTGCAAATTTTTGAGCTCGTCCTCCAACTCCCACTTTTCGGATATTTTTTCCAAGTCAATGCTGTCAATTAGCCTTTGAAAAGCACGAAAATTTGTTCTTTGTTCGCAGAGAAGGTCATCAATGGGATTTGCTGAGTCGGAGTTTGTTTCAGGCTTCGATTTTTCTTCCGCATTTCTAAGATAGTCTTGCAAAAGGGTTTTTATTCTGTCATAAAGTTTCTCAGTATCTTCATAGATATTTTTCACGATATAGTCAGTTTGCGACAAGTCAGTTTCGCTTTGCATAATCTGCGCATGATTTATGTCAAATTCTGCCCACAGGCTGTCAAGTATGCTAATTTTAAGCTTCAGATAATCCACAGTTTTTCTTCTTGCAGAATCTTTATTGAAGTTAGAATGATTCTTCTGAATAGTGTCAATGATCTCTTTTTGCCTCGCTATGGGATCTGTCATTGTTGATAGTTGTAAGTTATCAACTGGAAATGTCAATAAATAAAGGTATACACAACCTTGTCAGTTGGATGGATATCCGATGATGATGATGATACTGTCACGTTGTAACAACACCAAAATATGTCACTGTCACTGCTGGATCACTGTAATCCGAGTCAATTTTGTGGAAAGTATTTCCTTTTCTTCGGACGCTGATATTTCTTCGGTGAACTTATGCCTTACATACAACTAATACGCCCTTCTCAACTTAACCGGTGAGTCCCGCTGGTGGGAGGCCGGGGCCGATGCGCTAGTTGCAATAAGACACAAAAATCACCAAAATCTTCCAATCCAATGGCTCGTCGAAGGACCAAAATGAATGATCCAGTATGAACCATTCATTTAATAGTCAAGATGTCAGGTTTATAATCGGTATGAAGCTAAGATGTTGTCAGGAGAAGCTTGTAGAGAAAGTCAAAAACAACCGAATCTGTTGAGTGATTTTATTACACTAAAAATATAATATTAGCAAAGTGTCAATAGTAGGTCGCACGTGCCAGTGCGACGTCAATGATTATTCATACAGTAAGCATTAAACTTAGAAAGAATTAATTCAAATAAAATGTACGTAGCTCGTACACAGCATAAAAAGTTCGTGACGCACAGTTAGATATCTAAAAGTAACGCGTTTTATAAATGCGTACATAATAATAATCATTGGCGCACAGCAAACACATTTCATTTTCATTTTAATATACCATATTTTTTTCAGTCTTCTACGTTTCTCAAAATAAAATACCATTTTATTTGTCATTTAATTTATTTTTTTAAGATTACCGGGTCGATTTGCGTTGCAGCGAGTTGAACTCAATAGATGTAATAAGAGACATTCATGGAAATTGACATTCTCGAAAATTAATATTTAGGGAAAGGGACTCTTGGAAAAATGAACATTCCAGGAAAGACTTTTTTTTTTGGGTCAGATAATTTTTTTTTATTGAAAAAATTACTTACCCATTCTTCCAATGTTATACGCTTCACTGATAAAATCGTTCTGCTTTTCCTTGGTCATGGGCGCATAGTTCCCAGCACTGTCTATGTACTGAGTGCAGAGCGGTAGAACCTTCTCAATAGCTCCCTTCACGAACACTTCCTCTTTGCGTTTGTTGTCGCTGAACTTCGGCGCGCATTTCACTACCATCATTTTTGTATCGGAACTGAAACAGAAAGAAATTGTTGAGAAATAAATATAAATTTTGGGGCTAATAGAAATAATAAAAATCACAATCACGGGTGCCGTCAAAATTATAATTGTAAATCAGTAATTATAAAAGTGAAAAATTTAAAATAGTCTGTATTTAGTAGTTATTATATTTATAAAATCGGATACCTGTGGGATGGTCTCGAAAAACTAGTTGCAAGATACATGTTATATATTACATTCACCAACTGAAAGATATAGAGATGACGCTGACACCTATTTAATTAATACCTGAAAGGAATCTCGTGTAGTCTCGTATATTGTTCTCTAACGTCAGCCATGTCGTATTTCATAGCGCATGCAAGGAGAGCGCCCTCTGTCGGCTGCCCGTATAACGTTTCATCGCGGATTATGGCGTTGTTGCATAGTACGCCCACCTGCAAGGAAATTTGTAAATATAGGGTGTAAAAAATAGCTGACCATATTTTAGGGTGTAATTCTACCCATGAAACTGAACAACTTTCCCCAAGGAACAAAGGTCGAGATATAAAAAAAAATTGGCCCTCCCATACAAATTGACTCGAGCTGCTGACACCATTTTGTAAGGAAAGGCAATTTTTTTTATGTTTCGGTCTATGTTTCTTGGGGAAAGTTGTTCAGTTTCATGGGTAAAATTCACAAGTTTGATCAAAACTTTTTTAGTTACAGCGACATCTATATATACAACGTTAGTATTTGACTTTTAATGATTTTAAAACTTCCAATTTACACTTATTGTTTGAACTATGATTCCTACTATAACTGTTGTTTTATGTTTTTTTTAAATAAACATGTTTATACTTCAAGCATGCTTGCCACGCCCATTTTAGCGACATCTAGGTCCCGCCCCTTGTAAGCGCGCAGCTGTATGTCCCCGCAACAGTTGTATCCGGTTCCGGTCACTTCCGCAATATGGCCGCCAGATGTTGAAATCATCGTCACTGTCATCTCGTTCTTTGTTAGAGTTCCTGGTATAAGAAAGAATAATTTTAAAGATCATAAAATTTCACTGAGTGGTGTGAAGACACGATATTCATTCATTCGATATTCAGCAGTTAAGTTAGATTTTGGCAGGACAATAGATGGACAACCTGAAGACAGACATATATGCTAAATTTTACCGCAGAAAATCCCGTAGTAAAAACTTATTTAGCCACAAGTGAAACAGTAAGCGAAAACGAAAAGCAATTTTTTTATAATAAAAGGAAGTAAATATGCTCACCGGTCTTATCACTGCAAATAACGTTGACGCAGCCCAAAGTCTCGACCGTGGGCAGTTTCTTCACGATGGCATTCCGCTTGGCCATCCGCATCACGCCCAGCGCGAGCGTTACAGTCACCACGATCGGCAGACCTGGAGATAAATAGAAATACGTCAGAAAACATTCAATCTTATCTGTCTGGATATCCCCGAATTTGTCTCAGTTTGGAGGGCGTCTGGGCGTGGTTTTTATTGAGATGTCATGCTCGCCTCGCTCGCGTAACTTATTGATTATTTTTCTGGCTTACTTCCTAAAATATCGTCTAAAAGAAGTAAATAAAGAAACAAACCTTCAGGAATGGCAGCGACGGCCAAACTGACGCTGATAGTGAACATATCCTGCAGCGCCTTGCCTTGCAGCCAGCCCGTCACCATGATGAAGCCGATGATGCAGAAGGAATACAGAGACAGCTGAGCTCCAAGAGTATCCATGGACTTCTGTAAAGGCGTCTTGGGAGCTTCCTCTGCTTGCATCATGCGGAATATGTCGCCGAATTCGGAGCGTTCGCCGGTGGAAACCACTATGCCCTGTGGAAGAAGTTAATGGTTTCAGAAGTGGGATCACGTAGAAGATAAATTTCGGTTTTGAAAGCTATCAATTTTAATTACAATGTGAGATAGTAGGTGACAAAACAGTAAAGCAGTTTGAACTTTGTTCCTTTGTCATCGGAGGTCGACTATGAGTATGATCTTGTTGATGTCATCTTGACAGCAAATAAATCCAAACAGTGATATTTATGACTTAAAGGACGTGTCATTCGGGACACCTTCTAGTCCTTACCTTAGCATTCCCACATCGAACTAGAGTGCCCATAAACGCGATGTTGTCCTTATTCACCCTGCCTGCAGATGCTTTATTCGCCAGCACGTTTTTCACTGCTGGCTCCGTTTCACCAGTGAACGAAGACTCGTCTATCGCCAAGTCAGTGGAATCGAAGAGTCGCAAATCAGCCGGCACGCGGTCGCCGACGTTTAGATGGACGATGTCGCCTGGTACGAGGTTGCGGGCTAGGAAGTGTTCGAGACTTCCTTCGCGGAGACTATAAAGACAAAGAATAAAAGATGAAGTTTTCGTCAAACATTTTGGTAGGGACAAAGACATATTAGACAAATTTGTTGGAAAAAAAAGTAGGACGTTAGAGGATCTGCTAAAGGCAACAATTAGTATCACAAGTGGGATTAACATCTGAAATGGGATTATTCTCTGGCACTATTTATATAGTGACTATTATTTGCAAACTTTTTCTGCTCTTTTCCCTGAGGACATCCCCAACGACAAGCCTGGTCAGGCTACAAAGGTGGTAAGCCTTTAAAAAATAAAGGAATCTTACCAGTTGCATGATGGAGGCACCAGTTTGTTCAGCTCTTCAAGAGACTTCTCGGACCGGTACTCCTGGACGAAGGCTACCGTCACCACTATGATGATGGCCACCGTGATTGAGATCGCATCGTCGAACTGCCGCATACATACGCTCACCGCTGCTGAAGCTGAGGACAAACAAACAAGAAGAAGGTTAAGAAGGTGCGATGAATAAAGAAATTACTTACAAAAAGAAACCTCCCAGCCGAATTAAGGACTATTATATATTCTGTGGTGACGGCGGCACAGACGGCGGCGAATCTCCCAGAGGTCAACCATTTGCATGGGACTTATTTTAAGTGTGAGTGTTTGCGAGTGCACTTCCTATTCCTTCAATCTCTTATTCTGATGGGACAGACTGACTGATACGTCCACACAGAAATAAGGCGTAAGACTGACTATTTACATGTCCTTCCAACAGCACGCATTATTTAAATACGTCAATATATTATCTGAAATCACCCGTACTAATATTTTCTGGCAATTTGTCTGTTCCTTAACTCATTTTCACATGTTTTTAATGTGCCACCTTTAATTACTGATGCTCAGTAAACGGACGTAGTAAACGACGTTGAATTAACCCAGGTAGACCTGGGTCAACGAGACGTAGATAGATCTAAAGACACTTGACAGGTTCCAAGTTTGCTTAACTTGCAAACCCAGTTTCGTAGGCCGACATTTCTCGAGGCAAGGCTCCATAATAATCTGGCCTAATCTATCTAGCGAACAAGTTTTTGCTGCAATTACAATTAATCAGAGTAGTGTAATAATTTAGGTAGTCGTTTTTGTCTGTAATATGGGAAGAAATGGACGTTGTAATTATTAGGGATATTAATCCTTTAGATGATTAATGTTTTGCCTAGATTTTTCTCTTATTATTAGATACTCTTCAGTATTACAAGTCAAAGTAGTTTCTAGGACTTGCGCCTTCTCATATTTGAGGAGTATTTACGATTTGGTAGGATATGGTAAATAAATACCCACCAAATACGGATTGCGGATTGGCGACCGGAAGCTTGATGTTTTATTCACAGGAAATGCTGCTCTCCATTTCCTTTATCACCTCACAAAGTTCAATTTAGATTGAAACTTATCTCAAATAGTCCAGTCCAGAATTTGTGTCACAAGACAGTTTTTTCTTTCAACCTAATAAATTATGTTTGAAATAATTTAATTAGCTTTAAATCTAGAAGCCCAAAGAATCACGGTAATCACACGCTGCACTAAGTAAAAACCTACGCTTCAGATAGCCTCTATGTTGTTGCAGTAGAGTTGATATTCGAAGTGCAAGAGTAGCCATAGATAGCCACTGACGTGAAGTTCCATCTGATGTGATTCAAGGTCATGGGTATTACAGCGGCAGATTCATATGACGGCTTATTAAAGGAAATTATTACGTCCATGGCTATAAATAGCTAAGTAATCTGTGGATGTATGGAGGTGAGGAAGTCAACTAGCCAAAATACATAGCTAGACGCAATAAAACTATTTAACCACCTCATCTAGTATGAAAATCAGTAAAGTATGAAACCGCTTGCTTGCGAAAAGAGCGACTTATTTTGGAGAACTAGAAATGATTACTTTCCATCCTGTGTCGTAAGTTCGCTCGACAAACCTCTCGAAAGATAGGCAGAGATAGAAATATTTTAATAATCCAAGAAACAAACCACGATGAAAAAATTGTTTACAGATATTTTTTTCTAAAAAAGAAAAACAGATATTTTAAAATTTTATACGGTGGCAGCAATGAAGTTCCGCATATTCTAAAAAAAAAACCTGCGAAGAAAATGCTTTCCACCAGACGTCTTATAAAAGTGTAGCGGAATCAGGTGAAATAGCTCAGTCTCTTACGGCTGAACGCCTCAGTTTGTTTGGAAGAGCGATTACTCCATGAATAACTTAGTAAGCCCGCCTCCCGGGCATGCCTTATGTGCCTAAGTAGGTTCTAGACTGGTATATTCAGTACTCAGGGTATTTATTTGGTTAGGAAAATTTAGTTATTTGATACTTTATTTCAGGCTTTTTTTTTGTGTCAACCGTGGCGCCACATAGCCTAACAGATCGCCTGAAAACCAACGTAACCATTTATCTTTCGGTAAATAGTTAAATAAAATAAATATTTGAACACGTCTAAAGCATCTAATACACTAGAATTAAAGGTACTTAGTACGTGACTTTTTGTGTGTGCTGATACTTATAATACAGTTTTTTTTTTTTTTTCCTAAAAGAATTTCCTGGTGAAAGTTGTTCAGTTTCGTTGACTGAGCAACCCCTATCAGTTTACGATACGCAGTCATTTATACTTATCTATCTATCTACTGAACTACTTACTTATAAATAGTTACGTTCTGAAGAAAGGAAAAGTAAATATTTGTCTCTTCTTCACATACATTTCTTTTCTTCAAATACATTTTTCAATGCGTGAGCTCGTCAAGTTTTTTAAACATTTGCATTATTATCACACTTTTAGTCACCGCATTCTAACCAGTTAATTAAAACATTTTTAAAAATAAACTAACTCAACTCGTTTAAATTCATCAGGGATTATCTGACAGTCTACCGATTGACACGAGGAGTTCTATTTCAGTAGTTGTATTTGAATAGACAAGCATTTTTTTGTTGGCAAGGTATTATACAGATTATACTTTGAAACTACTAGAAAATATTTAGCTTTCCGCCCGCGGCAAAACGAGTTTTTCCATGAAAATTATATTCTCGCGGTAAGTAAGTATACGTCCTATTCAACTGTGTGATGGACCAATTTTCATCCCGACCCGTTCAGTGATTGCAGCGAGCAACAAACTTTTAAATATTAAAATGTTTTCGTGTGATGGAAAATAATTTTGCCGCTACAGAACGAAATAAGTGGCCACACTGTCCAGATGATAATTAGACGATATTACATCCGGTCGTAAGAGATAATTATAAACTCAGGAAATCCTTCAGATTTTTCCGTATAAGTTGAATCACTGATTGTTTCATTCAATCTCATACACCCATGAATAATCTTTGTTATCAATACGAAGCCAAACAGGCAACGGCACGCTTGTTTTATAAACAACTTGTGCCGCGTGTTAAAACATATCGTATGCCGTGAAATTTTATACTCCATCTTATTTTCAACTTTCAACGTTATTTCTAAAACTATTTGAAAAATCTACACTTTAATATAAACTCAAAATAGAAACAGTCGTCTTTATTTATGTTCAAAACGATGTGGAAAAAAATTGGCCAAGAGCGTGTCGGACACGCCCATATGTAGGGTTCCGGCCAGATTCCAGTGCCGGTGCCGTGCCGGTAAGACAAAAAACCCAGTATTTTCCTTTTTCGATGATTCCAAGTTATAGCATGACCACTGACTAAAAAGACCACAGAGGTATCATAGAGAAGGGCTTAAGGAAATCCATAATAAGCCGTTCTCATATTCGATCTTTTGTCTTACTATCTTTATTCTTTTTAGTCAGTGGTCATGCTATAACTTGGAATCATCGAAAAATGGTCGTGGTCTTAACTGCCTCCGTGGTCTAGTGGTCTGAGCCATGGGCTCACGATCCGGAGGTCCTGGGTTCGATTCCCAGGGGGGGGGGGGGGGGGGAGTTGATATTTGTCTATTTATCACTTTGTGAATTTTTCCCCCGTTTGGTTAGGACAATGCAGGCTGAATTCACCAGATTGTCTGGAAGAAAACGGATTCCGTGCTTCGCAGGGCACGTTAAGCCGTCGGTCCCGGTCACTGTTTCTAATAGTGCTCGTTACTGGTCGATGTTGCTCCACATTCGTAGGAACTACCTTAAAAGCCCTACACGTGACCCAGGGCGGTGCTAAGAGTGCAACAAAAACCGGCTGCTGCACCTGTCCTCTGGACCTCGCAGCAAATAATGCCATACGATAAATAATAAAATAATCATCGAAAAAGGAAAATACTGGGTTAATTTCATTATTATATCTAACAGTAACACGTAGCATCAAAATAATAAATAGATATCATGAGTAAAATAATAAGGTTGCCTCTGGAGAGTTGGTGAAAACATTTCGGCCTCATTTCATTTAATGGTTCGTGAACGAAGCCAACGAACTTGATAATTGATGACATGAAAGATGACGAGCTAGGTAATAACCAGGCCTAATATTCTGTTACTACGGAGACTGAAAAGGCAGTATAATAAAGGCACTATATTTGGTAAAAGAAGATTGGCGGGAGGTGGCGCAAGCTTGTATTGGAGGCCAAGATCCTCTTTGGGTCGCTGAGCCAGCGTATTAAGTAAGTATTTGGTAGTAACGGACACGTCGGGGCGTCATCATCTCTCTAGCTTTTATCCCGTATTTCACTGGGTCGGCTACCTAATCTAGGGGATTGAATGAGGACATTGGTTTTTATTTTTACACACAAAAACTGCTATCTGACCTCCGAAACCCAGAAGGGAAACCAGACCCAATCCTAGACTAGGCTTTGCCAGATTAGTGACCAGCCCAGCTGTTAAATCTTAACGACTAATATGCTTATGGACACCACGTGACATTTTTGCGTCATTTAAACGTGCCCTTAATGGTGAGATGCTATGAAATATCTTTTCAAAATTTAAGTGTCAGCTGTATTTCTATTGGGCGAAAATAAAATGTTGAAAATATATGCCTTCAGGGCGAGGTTGCCCACAATAAGAATCATGCCATGCATTGGCATCTCATTCACGGTACGGTTTCTTACATTCGATAGCCGCCCCGATTCCAGTGCCGGTGCCGTGCCGGCAAGAGAAAAAACGCGCCTAAAGAGCAGATCAATTCTAGGTCACTACATTATCCACAACTCTGATAAAGTCACCTTCAGAAAACCGTTAATATCCGAGCAAATTGTACAGCGACCTAATACCTGGACTAATTGTACTTAGCTCTGAAACTCACAATAATTCATTTCATAATGCATAAACGTCAATGCACATTACACAGCATAATAACAAAGAACCGTACTGCAATCTGCAATCCTCACTGAGCGTGAAATCCGTGTTAAATTGTCGCTGAGATGTATGCATATCTCTATTTCTTTTCTACTCGCGTAAGAATACATAAAATAACTGATAGTTTTACCAAAAACGATGCTGCGATTGCGATGCTGCCATTGGGTGGTGTGGTGATGAAATAAATGTCCATAGATTCTACCAGTTACTTGTAACTCAGGAATAGAGAGAGCCAGGAGAGAGAACCCGGGACTCTCGAGAGTTTCTATGCATTGCAATTCGGTATGATAACCTGTATCTAAGGCACCAGTTTCTAATTTTTATCTGATAGATCATCTAATTTGAACAATATTTTCATCATAATAAAAATATATTGTTAAGTATTTAATTTAAATTTATTTTTAAAGGCATGGCAAAAACACTATATTCCGAGCCGGAAAGTAGCATGAATAGAATTAGCTTTACACAAAAAAAGTTTTGCTACTTTTCGGCTCGGAACTAGTGTTTTTGCCATGCTTTAAAAAATCATAATTAATTAATTACGTAAAAAAATATTTTTAATATGATGAAAATATTCTTCAAATTAGATGATCTATCAGATACAAATAAGAAACTGGTACCTTAGATACAGGTTATCATACCGAATTTAGGCTATCGGTTGTCTTGTCTACCCATCACAACAACATCATCATCATCATTCCCTTGCCCTTCTCCCATAATTTGGGGTCAGCGCAGTATATTTTCTTCTTCCATTCATCACCATCACTACATTCATACATATTACTACAAAATAAACACGATTTTATTTGAAAAGGCTTTCAAAAATGTCACTGTGGTGTGGACATGGTCAAAACGGCATTTATGCAGACCTTAACCTACCCCAAGATTGTTTAACACAAAGCAACTAGAATTATACAATAGATACAGCCGTGATGTATGTATTTATTTAGTTGATTTAAGTATATGGTGTATCATATATTACTTATTATATGTGTAGGTATGTTTATATACGATACAATAATACAGTATGAGTATAGTATTTGTTTTATTTATGTATAGGTATATTGGTATTCGCTTTATTAGTCTCTGTTAATGTTGCATTTGCTTATACCGCAAAATTATTTACTTTCTTTTACTACCATTGGGTTGGCTGGAAGAGATCTCTTCATAGAGATAAGTTTGCTCGTGCATACCATGTTTGTAAATAACATTTCTCTTGTATAATAAAGGATATAATAGCCGTTTCAAAGGAACTAGGATACACTCAGGTTATCAATCAAAACCCTAAAATAACTCTCCCGAAAATCTCTCTCGAAGATTACCTAGGGAAAAGGACAGACTCATCCATTTGTCGAAAATTGAAGCAAACAGGAATCTGTCCAAATCCCTTTGGGGGTTACTAGAACTGAAAGGCAAAGTCCACAGTCCCAATACAGTAAAAATATATGGACTACATCGATACTTAACCCAATGCCTGATAAAAGGGAGGTAAAGTCATACCCGTAGCAAGTTTATCTGTCATCTGTAGTCTGATTTTTCAAGACTGACACGGTTTAAGCAACAACCTTTAGCTATTTTGATATGCGGCCCAAAATAGCATCGTTGTCTTAATGAATAACAATAAAGATTTACTAAACTAGCATAGAAATAAAACCTTTAGGCACAAGGAGTCCAGATTTTTTAATTAAGCGATAAGCACAGCCCCGAAACGACTTTTGCTATTAAATAGGAGGAAATTTTCATTTCCATCTCAGTCATCGGCTTTTCTTCCGAATTTTTCGAATAACAAAATTCTGAATAAACCCCAAAGTATCACGCTGTGATCTTGCTGTCGCAATACAAATTCTTTTACTGTGTTTCTATTCTATATTTTACGGATGAAAGGCTAAAAGCAATTGCCGACCGGATCAAACAGTCCTTTTTTGAGGACAGTCTTTAGTCTGTGTTTGCTGAATCGATTTTACTGTTTGGGTGTATTTTAGAGGGTTTCTGTGTATTGCAATTTAGGCGATGGGCTGACAACCCGTCACTATAGCAGTATACATAATCATCTCTGTAATAACCCTCAAAACTTGTCAGACGTGGCGAAACGATCTATGTTTCGGTCGTTTTTGCTCTGCCTACCCCATTAGGGATAAAGGCGTGATTTTATGTATGTATGTGTATTTTAAATATGGACTGAAAGCGTATTCAAGCGAAAAATAAGATCTCCTTAAAGAAAATTGAATACATTTCAGTTTGAACGTTCTGAAAAGATTCCATTTTATTCTGTAAATGAGCATAGAATACTAAGAAACAAGAGACCAGACACAACAACACACACAAAATCATCATCAGGTCGTATTCGTATGGCATATACTAAATTGGATCCTATATAGTCAAAACATTGATATGTACTTGAAACTGTTATACCTAAACAGAGAACTCACATACAAAGTAGCTAATCGAACTTTGGAACATGTAAAAAAAAGTAGCTAATCGAACTTTAGGATGTTAACCTACCCATGAAATTGAACAACTTTCCCCAAGGAACATAGGTCGAAATATACAAAATATGTCCTATTCAAAATGACTCCACAGCTGTCTCCGTATTAATGGGAGGCCCAATTAATTTTTTATTTTTTTTCGACCTATGTTCTTCGGAGAAAGTTGTTCAGTTTCATGAGTAGAGGTTTTCATCCTAAAGTTTGGTGTGCGTATTTTTTTTACTCCCTGTGTTTTCTAAGAAACTCTTTGCCAAGGAGACAGGAAGATAGATAGATGTATACTATATATATCTATAACCAACAAAATAAAACTCTCACAATTTTCTAGTTTTATAACTATTTATTATTGCCTATACATTTTACGATGTCGTAAAAGCTATCCCTAATAGAACTATTACTTTTACGACGAGTATATTGATCCATATTCAGACAAAGCAAACCTACCTACTTCTCTTGCCGAAGAAAGAAGAAAGAAGAAAGAAAATAAAGTTATTTCAAAATGTGAAGATATTTTTACAAATTCAGACCAAGATGACTAGTTCATCATCATCATCATCATCATCATCAGCCACTACAGTCAACTGCTGGACATGGGCCTCCCCAAAATTGGGGGTAGGTATACTTATGAAATACTCACCACGCTTGGCAGGCGGGTTGGTGAGCGTAGTAGAAGTTTTCCATTCACAGGGAACGCTGCTGCCCATTCCCAGGATTTATCCATTAGTCGCCTTTTACGACACCCGCAGGAAGTTATGGGGTTGTGCTATTCTAACCCGGCACAGAATACGTAAGGAATAGAAATGCAGACCAAAATGTGTAGCTATAAGAAATAATTGTTTGAATGTTATTTTCTCCTTTCCTAATATCTAAAATAACATAATATTATCGTATTTTTGTGTGAGCTGGTAGGAGTATCATAAATAACTTGGAGAGACATTTACGGACTTTCATATTTGATGAGCTTTCAGCTTTTTAACGACCTCCAAAAGCTATTCTTGTCTTTATAACAGTTTTAAATAAAATTCACTGTTTAGGTATACCTAAATAGCATCTTTATCCTTTAGCAGATATACCGGGTGTAAGTAAGGACAGCATACCGAAAACTGAAAGGGAAAACTGAACTGTTCAGTCAATGAAAATGAACAACTTTCACCAGGAAATTCTTACAGGAAATTAAAAAATGCCATGTGTATGTGGTCATTTTGTATGGGAAAATCTTCTATTTTTTTTTTAATTTCCTGAAAGTATTTCCAGGTAAGTTGTCCAGTTTCGTTGACTGAGCAACCCCTATGAGTTTGCGTTACTCTGTCCATTACACCCTGTATATGAAATGTTTAGTGTGTATATAGAAACTTTTAAAGTTCAGAAGATTTCTCAAGCGATGGAAGTAGGTTACTTGGTAGCTTAGAGTTTTATTTATTTTTCCAGCTTCGTGAAGATGCGAGCGCGATAGATAAACATTTCTGCTTTTATAGAGCAGTTAAATGAGCTGTATATAAAGCTTGGAAAGGTAAGTCTATATTCCCTATCTTTAGACTGTAGGGTTAAAAGGTAAATTATTAGAACACTGTCTCTACAGTTTTTCTAGTCTATAGATGGTATTTATTGAGCCTTTTATTTACGTAACTATTTCGACTAAATCTGTATTTAGTGTGTGTACTGTAGCTATAACAAGAACGCACATTTTCTTTTATCGATAAACGAAAAACAAAAACAAACTTTAGTTAGACCAATCAAAAACAAAATGGCAGAAACAATAGAAAATTCCATTCCGAACAGTAAATTGAAGACAACTTACAAGTTTGTTATTTCTTCCAGCCTCCACTGATTATTAATTCATAATCATAACAAACCAACAAAGTTTGAGCATTTCCTTTTGCTTGGCAATCACCAAGATATAACTTGTATTGTTCTAATTAACATATTCGACTATTTATCAGCACAGGACTACGGTTTCCCTTTTTGGTATAATTAAGAGTGCGCCCTAAAATTGCCAATTGAATGACACCGACAAATCTCTCAAGTAGCGTAGCATTGGGTGGGTCGTAAAACAGATACCAAATGGAGCAAATTATTCTTGAATGGAGACCAGCAGGCCTATGATGCGCACTGTAGACTTCGATTTGTCTACACGTGTCGCAAACTTCACTCTGATTAATGCCTGTTTTTTTTCCGATGTGAAGTGCGCAACGAAAGAGATAATGTGTAGACAAAACGAAGTCTACAGTGCGCATCATAAGCCCCCTGGTTTATGGAAACGCAGAGTAGGGCGCCCTCCTACTAAAAAGAGCGAAAACCTACAATTGGCGGCTGGCAGGAACAGGGAGCGAAGAACTGAAGACCTAAGCGTTATTATTATTATTTTATTATTATATTAGCCCAAATTGTCTTTAAGCATACAATAAATAAATACTTTCACGACTTTGGAGGACCCTATATCTAACAATGGACTGACAATCCTTAGAGCTAGAACTTACCCAGCAGCAGCAGTATGAGCGGGTTCTGGAACTGCTCGGCGTACTTCTTCCAGAGAGGCTCTTCTTCTTTCACCGTGAACTCGTTGGGCCCCACGAAGTTCATACGGTCGTTGGCTTCCCGCCATGATAGACCCCGCCGAACGTCCACTTTGAGGCGTTGGGACACCTGGTGACAAAAGGAATATGATAAAACTTCAAGGTCACAACATTTCTCAAAACAAAATGTTTCTGATGGGTTTAGCGCAAGTTCGTCCTTGTAGGTAGATATTAAAAAAAGTGGGAGCCAGAACGATAACCCACGGAACTTAGACACAAGAATAATGGTAGAGTCTAGGTCTAGGCCATAGATGACAGAGGGAATGCTATACCCCGGAAGACACCTTCGTACTGTTACACGAAACCAAGATCAAGAAATCCTTTACAGCATAAGAGTCCAAATATGACCACAATTTTTTAATCAGTTATTTTCACTCAGTAAAGGTAACCAAACAAATATAAATTATCAAAAATGGGTGGTCATATTTGGACTCGTATGCGTTAATGGTTTAAGAAACAGTTTTGTTCATGACTAGTCAAGGTTGGAGCAGAGTTAACAAAGGAACGAGCTATGACACTGACTGGCATCACCAGATGACCGACCAGGCCATGCGAGCGACGTCTTAGCGTCCCAGTTCTCATTATTGTCAGTATTCAAAGGGTGGTAGAGTTTTTTTAGTTACGACTAGGGAAAAAGAACAGCGGCCTATATACCCATTACTGGCATATTTTAACGGTGAGCATCTAACTGTCCCACTAGTGGAAATGTAAGAGGCTAGGAAACCTGCATGCCCTGATAGGACGTGTTTCTGTGCTTAGTTACCACAATTTGGAATTTGAAAACTTTATCAAATAGCACTAAACTTCCATGCTGGACTGGGAGTGATAGAAAAACATAGAATGTGCCAGCTGCATCTCCTCCCGGGCATGCATGTAAAAATCAGCTAAGGGATTCGAGGGTTTCAGTATTGTAATTTAGGCGATGGGCTGACAACCTGTCACTATAGAAAAGTACAGATCTATCTGGAATAACCCTCAAAACTTGTCATACGTGGCGGAACGACCTGTTTAGGTCGTTTACGCTCTGCCTACCCCATTAGGGATAAAGGCGTGATTATATGTATGTATGTATCAAATAGCACTACGCGCTACGTTACTTACGCTTCACCCATGAAATTATCGATTAACGATCAATAATTTATAAATTTACTGTAGAAGGTCACAGGAAGTCATGATTATGGTTTCATTGCATTAACCATTTTTATATTTTTGTTTGGCTTATAAAATAAATAAATATTCAGACGTAAACCACATTTTGCTTCGCGACCCATCTCAACATGGACCTTTATTTGAAAGAGAAAAATTAGGTCACAAAATGCTTTTTCAACTAATTAAGACAAATTACCTTTTCTTTCAAGTAAATGTGACAGAAAATCATTCGCTAAGTTAGCTGTTTGACCTACTTTCATCGCTGAAAGAGTGGAAATGTCCAAAATAATTTACCTAGCTGGATGTTAACAGCAAGTCCGAATTTAAAGGAAGAAGGTACAAACCCTTAGATCAAAAACCTATTAAAAAGCTTGTTTCTTCTTAACTCTAATCAACTTAGGTTAGAGGTAACCGTGACAGTCGACGATGGAGCGAGTTCATAAAATTAAAGGCTGGAGAGCATAGGAAGCCTTTTTTTTGGATTGCCATTATCAATAGATGTCGCTAGTAGGTTTCTGAAACGCGATATCGATGTGTTTTTCTGATCTCTATAAGGTATCGGTGATTTTCACGCCCGGTGTGAAAGTTGTTTAGTTTTTTTTTGGAATCTCCACGTGGTTCGCCATTGGTGGAGGTTTGATATATCATTTAAATAGGGACAGCGTAGTTAAATCATTTCAACTGTAATCCCTGTAATCCCCATACCTAACAGCTATAAGCCGCAGGAGAGACAACGGTGTGGAAATCTAATAGGTACAGGCGCCGCGCTCAGAAGTAACCTGTGGAAGGTACTGGTTTAATCCTAAACCTGGAATCCAAAAAACTATGCCTAATATCAACAATATGTCGTTTTTGCTCCGCCTACCCCATTAGGGATAAAGGCGTGATTTTATGTATGTATGTTTAGGAGTCCGGAGTCCCACTGGATGAATTCGGAAGTTGTATATATGCAGATCGCCGTGCAAACTTCGATACCGCGTTTCAGGACTGTTGATTCTTGATGTGGCGCCATCTATGTGCGCTACATATGTATGTAAAGACATAGGTTTAGAATCATAAGATCTTCTTGACCTCTGACATACGTGCGGGATCTAATCCACTCCTAGATCGAGTCTTAATCCGGGTCAAGTGGACTTATCTTATGGCGACCCAGAAACCATCTCTACTATAAACTTAGGCAAAACAACTCGATAACCAAATAGAAACACTATAGAAGTTTCAGTTTTAGCGACATCAGCCTGATTAAATGTACTTAAATAATATGAATTGTCGCACTACAATTTCGAACTTGCTAAGGCATGGCAAGTTAAGGTATCAATTTGCTGGACAATGTGCCTCTCAACATTATAAGGGAGGCTCATTATCAGCTCATCATCATTATCGCTTTGACCTCTAGTTCATGAGTTCCAAACAGCTAGGTCCTCAAAACCGCAGTAGTTATTAAGGGGGTGGTTAGTAATGATTGATGTTGCAAAGAATGTTTTCTAGCCAAAATTCTGCACTTTTTCCAGCTGAAAAAAATATGATTTTAGAAATATGATTGCATTTCTTTCTGGACTATATCCACTACTAGATGGAGTGTGACCTAAAATCGTAATAAAGTTACAAAGATCCTTACCAACAGATTTATGTTTTAAAAATTCAATTTGATATCATGATTGGTCGATTGAAATTGTATCGCAAATACAATAATTGCCAATTTCGCCTGAAATTTCTCGTTATGTTCTGAAATCGTCGAATACCTTAAATGATTTCCAAGAAAAATATATTGCCTCTGCTAGTAAGTAACCTATAATTAAAGAAATACTCGTACAATCTCTTCGATCTCAACCATTTATTGTACACCAAAATACATAGAAAACTATGACATACCATTTGTACTAGTACCTACAATATTTCGTACTATTTTTCTTCTTATATGAAAAAAAATCGTACTAATAGTCTCGTGAGACTGTCTAAGAACGTTAGGGACCAAAAAAACTAAAGTAAACAACTTGAAATATTTTGTTGGCACTTACATTACAACCGAGTACACAAGCTCGAACAATATTTGCTCTAGGGAACTAGAGATGTCGATTGTCGATTGATGAATGATGATGTATCGATTCTTTTAATAGTATTGTTGTGTTGAAGTTTCCGATATTTTATCGCATAAATAGGTAAAAATAGGCGAATAGGGGGCTTGATTTTAATACCTGTTTCTTTTCCGCATTATGACTTATCTATGAAGCGAGCTCGTTCAAAAAAAGTCAATTTTAGCGTACTTTAATATTTGCACTCAGTGACACAGATACGAGTACTTAAAAGTAGCATATTAAACTCCCTCTCATTATTATTAAAAATATATTTTTGAAAGCGATTATTTGATTGGCTTACTGCCCCATATTGAATCAATATAATTTTGCCATCGTCGCTCATTTCAGAGTTGATCTATCGATAACTCTACCATCGATATTTTGGAAACACTATGGAAACTGTACTTTGTTTTCCCTTGTTTGTATTCCGTGGCATATTGACAGCTTCTAAAGTATATTGCTCACACAAACAGACTCAAACACGTACTTTTATATTTTAAGCGTTTCTATGGCTTCTGACCTAGTTTTGGTGAAGGCGTGGCTTTCAGCTTTAAATGACACATAAAGTAGTTTGAGAATCATATTTTTTTCTGTTGGACATATTAAAACTTTATTTTACAAAATATTTCTGACAACTCTTAGCCGAGGAACTGTATCTAGCTTAATGATCGAGTATCTTTGTCTATCCCCTAGCTAGATACTTGAGGGTTTCTTGCTGTAGTCGTGGATCGAAGTCTTCTTGACCTGGATCTGAGATTGGATCCCGCATTCTGCATAGATCTTAATTCTTTTTATTTGTGGCTGTATGTATAGTTGTTCTATTCAGGGTAGGGTCGTGCCCCTCGGTGCGGACGTATATGAGCTGATAATGATGATGAGCTGATAATGAGCCTCCCTTATAATGTTGAGAGGCACATTGTCCAGCAAATTGATACCTTAACTTGCCATGCCTTAGCAAGTTCGAAATTGTAGTGCGACAATTCATATTATTTAAGTACATTTAATCAGGCTGATGTCGCTAAAACTGAAACTTCTATAGTGTTTCTATTTGGTTATCGAGT
>JARACY010001938.1:0-49526 GCA_029255725.1 Scrobipalpa atriplicella
GCGATGACGACGGGTTCAGACGGTAAAGATTGATTGTTTTTAATGAGTTTCCCTTTTTAAATATATATTTTGCCTGGGTAAAAAATAAACCTGTGTTAGGATTTTAATAATTTTTATTGTGAATTTCACGGAGGCGTGATCAAACTCACGATCACGGCGATCTGAGACAGCTGAATCAATCAATCGTTTATTTACATTAAATGTGATGGTGGTCACTTGAGCTATCGTCCTTTTAAGCCACCGAAATCAATCGCCAAAGAAATTGCTGATCTCCTTCAGACGGGATCATCAGATCGTATTTTGTCAGTTTATAAAAATCGTAGTGTTCCGTTTTTCAAAGAACAGTCTTTTCTAATCAGAACCTTCCGTCGCTCAAACACTCCTGACCAGCCTGGTCCGACCTTCCGTCGCTCAGCTCAGCCACACTGGCGCCGGATACCACTCGATGAAGACTGGTTAGAAGATATGAATAATATTGCTGACGATGCGCGAGCTGATGGGACAGTGTTGCTAAATAGAGCTCAGAACTACAGGTAAGTCATCCCAACCGCTAATTCGGCGACGGCGGCCAATATCCCAGTGATCGACCATGTGCGCGGGACTAGTTTTTAGTACCCGAGTGTTTGCGCAACACACAAGTACACTCCCTAATCCTTCAATTTCTTATTTTGATGGGACAGACTGTCTGACACGACCAGAAAGAAGTCAGGCGTAGGACGGATTATGGTCGTTGTCCCCCGCCGGAAATCGAACCCCGGACCTTCGGGTCGTGAGCTCATTGGCTCAAACCACTAGACTACGAAGAGAGTTATTAGCTACTAACCTAAATCTTCGACGAGAATTTACTATGAGTACCTACAGATGAACGATCCTATGAAACCCTCTGAACTACTATTAAACTATCTAAGACTACTTAGACTTAGACAGATTCTTAAAAGCTAAATATCGTCGAACAATTGGACTATTTAATTTACTGGACCAGACGATGATTTGATGATTTTGGTTTCCAGACGCAACCATCCTCTGCTACTCGACGTGCCTTTAGAGTCAATAACGGACAAACCTGACGGAGAAATCCGGCAAAAGTACGCGCCTCCGGTGAAAATCAGACTGCACGACCGCGCCAATGGAACTTTCGTGTTCAACTTCAACGTTTGAAATAAAGAAATTAATTATTGTTCGTATTTTGAATTAATGTTTTTGTTTGAGGTGTGGAACTGACGCACACTAAGACAATGTGTCTGTAGGTATATTTACACACACAAGTATGGCACACAGATAAATTTTAGTAGCTAGTTACAAGAGTTTTTATTTTTACATTGCATAATTGCTTTCATGCTGGACTGGGAGTGATAGAAAAACATAGAATGTGCCAGCTGTATATCCTTCCGGACATTCTGTAAAAACCAGCTAAGGGATTAGAGGGTTTCAGTGTATTGCAATTTAGGCGATGGGCTGTCAACCCGTCACTATAGCAATATACAAAATCATCTGTAATATAACCCTCAAAACTTGTCAAACGTGGCGGAACGACCTTTTGTTTAGGTCGTTTTTGCTCTGCCTACCCCATTAGGGATAAAGGCGTGATTTTATGTATGTATGCATGTACATTGCATAGAGGTAACAAAATAGACCTGTACGTGCAGATTTTTTTTAAATAGCAAAAGAGGGCGAACTAAAACAGGCGGCCTGTGCAAACAACACTCGCACATTATAAAAACAATAGGCGGAAAACAATCGCACTACCACGCGGGGAAAGTGCATCACTGCGGTTGGTCTAGGTTTGGTACACTTCAAATTCACGGGGTGTAAGGGACAGCTTCGCGAAAACAGAAAGAGGTGGCTCAGTTAATGAAATTGAGCGACTTTTGGCCAGGAAATTCGTTCAGAAAAAAAAATTACCTCCCATTTGTATGACCTCTCCAGGAAGAAAAAAAAAACAAAAAAAAAGTGTATATTTCCAGAAAGAATTTCTTTGTGAATGTTGTTCAGTTTCTTTTTATGGGAATAAGATATTTTACTGTAAAATGTTGCATTTTTCAAGCATAGGTGGAGCTACATTTTAGTGATAAAAAAAACTTAAATGGGTGCACGTAAAAAAACAAACATACAAAGTTAGGAATTAACTCATCGATTTAATTTAACACTTTCACATTTTTAATGGAAACAATAATAGGGCTTTCACAAATAGCCTGCAATGAAATTCATTTAAACTTGACAAACGATTTTGAATGTCAAACTGCCTCCATATCTCTGAAAGCCACGACCTACGCAAGGATTATATCCACGTTACCTCACACCTAAGCTCGCTGAAGTTATCTCAGCTGCCCAACAATTTTCGCCAAATAAAAAAAAGGCTGCCGGTTTTCCGCCCGCCCCCATTTCAGTCCAGCGACGGACGCGGAACGGAGCGCACGCCCGCGCCATTTTGAATAAAAGGAGCACGCGTTCGGAAATTGAAAACTGACATTATACTTTTTAATTTTTAGGTTTTTTAACAGAGACATTATTATTTGCAGCCAGTTTTTGTTATTTTTGTGAAAAGAACAGTGTTTTTGTTGTTGTGTTTGTGAGAGACTGTTTTTAATAGGAGAGGATATCTGTTGGCAGTCAGCTGTCAAAACCGCTGAGGTAAGCACTGAAAATGTAATTTATTAGTTCAACGTGAATTTTGGAAATTGCTTTAAAGCATGCATGATATTATTTTTACAAAAGCTTTCAAGTGACTTCTAGCAACTATGTATGTATTTGTTTATTATCCTAATTAGTATAACTGACACTTAATTTTCTTTATTAATCTTAGATGTAGGTATATTTACATAAGTGTTTTTAAATATAAGAAACACTTTAAAAAACTTAATAAAAAAACAAGTTTAAATACCTTTTAAAATGTCCTATTTTCTGCAGTCTAGTCGTACAAAAAAAAAGACCTCTGCTCTACGAAGCCTCTACGTGAAGAAAAACTCAATTTCCCGGCAACCCGAAATGTAGTAGGGGAAATAAATAAAACGTTATTAGTTTCCATAAAGGCGCAGGTGGCCTGCACAGCTGGCGGCCGATATGACGTCATTAAACAAAATCTGAATAGCAAATACGAACCGTCTACGTTACTGGCTGGCTGGCATCGCGTTTCTGGCATTTGTGAAAAATAAAAAGTTTTGAAAAAAGAACCAGAAAGAAAAAGAATGTTTGAATTTAAAGAATCTTAATAGCAAATACGAACCGTCTATATACGTTACTGGCTGGCTGGCATTTGTAAAAAATAAAAAGTTATGAAAAAAGAACCTACATATTTGAATTTATATCAGATACGTACATTTGAAAAATGTGAATAGCAAATACAAAACGTCTAAGTTACTGGCTGACTGGCATCGCGTTTTTGGCATTTGTGAAAAATAGGAAGTTTTGAAAAAAAAAATAGAAAATACATTGGTACTACTGGCTGGATAAAATCTTTCTGGCGTTTGTTAAAAATAAAGTTAACCGTTTAGAAATAAAAACCTTTATAAAAAAAAAATTAAAGATTTACGATGCGAAGCGTCTTGAATGATCCAGTATGAACCATTCATTTAATAGTCAATATGTCAGGTTTATAATCGGTATGAAGCTAAGATGTTGTCAGGAGAAGCTTGTAGAGAAAGTCAAAACAACCGAATCTGTTGAGTGATTTTATTACACTAAAAATATAATATTAGCAAAGTGTCAATAGTAGGTCGCACAGGTAGTTTACATCGTCACGTTTCTAGGATAATTTCCAAAAAAAAACTGCGCATTGGTTTTAAGAATGCATAAGACATATTTTTTTTATTCCGAGTATTTCGTCGGAAACTCGGGCTCTTTCACCTTTGACCTATAGAGTCAAGAGCAAACCCATTTCAAATTGAAAAAGAGAAGAAAAACTACTTGAATTTTATTTAAATTAATTCTCCAGGTTAGAGCAAAGAAATATTGATAAAATGGATTGAAATTCTATAAGCAACGTACCTATGATTCAAAGAATTTTATGTTTAGGAATGAATACTAACCGATATAATAAATTGATATAATTGGCTACTTTCCAACTAGTCAAATCAGCAACTTTTTATTTAATGTCAAAAACGCTTTTTTGTTTGAAAATAGTAAGTTGTGACGTCACATTTTAGTAAATACTGACTTCTCAAATCAATAACTTATATACTTTTAACTCGATTATTAAAATCTAAATGTGAATTTTTTTTTAAATGATGAATGAAATCCACAATATTTTTAGCCATCAGTTTTAAGTATAAACGTTTTGAATTTTTTAAGCTACCCAGTCAAGTACCCAATTGTTTAACTTTTATGGTCATTTCTACATGGCATGTCATAAAGACAAAACAAAATTTGCACACCGAATGTAACCGGTCGAATACATTTGTATATTCGTATACTTACACATGTATTCTGGCAAATAAACATTTCTGATTAAGATTCTGATTCTGAAAATTTTAAGTAAATTTTAGTTGATAGACTTGCCATGGGAAGTCAATTTTGTTTTTCAATGTTTTCTATTAACAAATCTATAGAATAGGAACGTGGTATTATGTCCACTGATAAGAGAAAGTCGCTGTCCCCAGCTCCATTTACTCTTCTGTGATTATGTCTGTTGAGTGACAAATACCAAATACCTCAATATAGGTAGAGATACATTGTATTACCATTGGGCGCTTTTCCACTAGACGGCACGTCAACGGCAACGGCGACGGCACGGTACCGTCGACGATATCGTAGGTGAGATAATGTATGAAAATCAATTAAATTATATGACACGCTTTTCCACTTGCCGGCACGGCACCGTCACGGCATGTCATCGATTCCCATAGATATTGTCACGTGATCGTCGCCGTGCCGTCGCCGTTGCCGTTGACGTGACGTCTAGTGGAAAAGCGCCCATTGCAAGGAGTATGCGGGTGAAAGATAGGTGAAGGTGATGCGGGTTCGCCGTATATCAGGCGTAATATGGTGGTAGTTAAACGCAGACCTATATAGGAGAAGACCACGCATCGCAATATCATAAAACTGAAGCCTGACAACCACAGACAGACTGCGTAATTTAAGTTTATTGTAATACAGTAATAAATAAATACATACACACAAGCCCGATGGTGTAGTGGATTAGGTTTGCCTCCTGTGCAGGGGGTCGTGGTTCGAATCCCACTACGTACCTACCAATACTAATGTGTTTTTCGGTCGACCCCGTGAGATACGGGAAAAGGCTAGGGAGATGATGATACATACAATTGGACTGGAGAGAAAAGTCATGTGCGTGCTCGTGCTGGAAAACCAATTCATTTCGTAGTATCCGCTCGCACAGTTATTTTCGCTGAAGCGAGTCACTTTTATTACCTTATTTTTATTATGGAAAGCATTACAGTTGGTATTTTTGCAACAATCAATCATTAAATTCAGAAAACGTGAAATCATTTTTTTTATCGATCAATTCACACAGCGACTCAGATAGCTAAGATAGCAAGGCAACTGTTGACCTCGAGTTGAGGTATCTTCTTCAATCTAGGTCTGCGGTGGCATGGTAGTGATTGCGTCGGCTCGCGGTCAGCTCATTGCCGATTCGACGTCAGATGCGGGCACTGCTATGGTGTTTCCACTGTATAGATTAAAAATATGAAACCCGGTGAATAATCCGGTGATGTAGGTGTAGTACTATAAGAAAATTATTTTTGACTTTCCCATACAAAATGATGACCGCGATCCAGACAATTTGTATGGGAAAGACATAATATTTACTTCCACTGCGTTATCTATAATTGGCTACTTTCCAACTAGTCAAATCAGCAACTTTTTCGTATGAAAATAGTGAGTTATGACGTCACATTTTAGTAAATATTGACTACTCAAATCAATAACTCATATACTTTTAACTCGATTGTTAAAATCGAAATGTGCATTTTTTTTTAAATGATGAATGAAATCCACAATATTATTAGCCATCAGTTTTAAGTATAAACGTTTTGAATTTTTTAAGCTACCCAGTCAAGTACCCAATTCTCATTTCTACAAACGCCCTGTATCTTCTCACCTCTATCACAGGTACAGGGTGTCCTAATGCATAACGCTTGTCGTTACGCAAGCAATTATACATGGTGTTCTCAGGTGGGAGCTCCCACGCTCGCCCGGGGCTTTGGGCGTGTACAGGGTGATTACAAAACTGTTTGTTAAGTGAAATTCGCTCTGCGTGTTTTTTATAGAGGTTTTGAGTGAGTTTTTTATTTTTTAAAGGGTAAATGTAAATGTAAAAATCATTTCATGCAACTTGGCCGTTGTAGAGAATAATACAAACTGTCACCTACAACACCCTCTACAACGGCCAAGTTGCATGAAATGATACCTTATTGAAGAGCTTAGAATTACTTTAATAAACCCTTGACTTGGCCCGCTTTTTTGATATCACAACTTTTTTGTGCAAACCATGCACCAAACTACCAAGAACTTGGCTTCTATTTTTACATTTATGTTTTTGGTGGGATTATAATTTAGGAGCCTATCTTACCTATGTGTGTGCATCTAACATATAAAATATTTTCAATAAAAAAGAAATCAATGTCACTCCAGTCAAGTCAACTGTCACAAAAAAAAAAAAAAAAAAACTGTCACACCAGCCAGCAATATTCGAACGTTGTGTTCCAAATTAAAAAGTTTGAATTTCACGGCGCTACGTCGCGTCGCCCCATCTGTACAAACACAGCAGCGGCGCGTGCGACGATATAAGACATTTGGTGCCGTCACTTCTTAGTGGCCAGTGTAACAAAATTGCAAAATTTTCTAAATTATTGAAATAATCCGCGTGAGTCCACTCCATTCAACTGTCACACATTCGAACGTGTCGTTCCAAATTTAAAAGTTTAAATTTCGCGGCGCTACGTCGTGTCTCCCCTTAGAGCATTACCATGGACTAACTACTCTAGAGGACTGCTAACCGCCATACTAGAGAGCGTACCTCGATACTCGATACTCGATAAAAAGCTCAAAATGCGAGCAAAACCTAGATGGCGCTGCCGCTGGCATATTGCTCGAAGAGTCCGTTGTTAATATAGGTCATAAAATTGAAAAAAATCAATTACAACTTGAAACAAATTATCTTTTAAGATTTTTAAAGTAGAAATACACAATGAGAAATGCTGTTTAAAACATCTGAATTAAAATACATATTCAGTTTACATAATATTTCGCTAATGTCAATAGATGGCACTGCTAAGTAGCGGTGTACGCAGTTTATAAGGGAGGTTATCAGTCCTCTTTGTTTTATTCGTCCATGGCATTACTAAGTGTCTCCCTCCCCATCATCTGTACAAACAGAAAACGGCGCGTGCGACGATGACGATTATAAGACATTTGGTGCCGTCGCTTCTTAGTGGCCAGTGTTTGCTATAACAATGTGAGGCTGGGGCGACGACAGATGTTTTTTTGTTGTTTTGTGAAAAATAAAAGTAGGTATCTCATTATGAATATGATCGACAAAGTTAGAACATTTGGACTCCAAATGGAGCGATTTCATTCGAGCCTTTCACATGAAACACCTCGATTGGAGTCCAATTCATACGAGGTGTTAGGATTGGAGAAATGTGTACTTTCTTGATGACCAGTCCTCTTTACCAAGACTATTTATGTATATTATACTTTCATTCTGACCTATATCCGGTATAACAAATAAGTATAATTTCTAAGTATATCTATACTTAGAAATTATACTTATTATAAATTATACTTAAGAAATTATACTTAGTATAATTTCTAAGTATATCTATACTTAGAAATTATACTTATTAGAATTATCTATTCTTCTATATATCTATCTTCTTAAAATATCTATTCTAATGTTGTGTGATGAATGAACATTGGTATTTTTTTATGGTTCTGAGTTCAAAACCTTCAGTAAGTACAACAGCCAGTTAATCTACTGAGCTATCAAACATCAATCTGGCAAATCCAATATTCTTTTAAAACTAGACCTTATTAAACATTTGAAATGAAAGAATACAAAATTGGAGCCGACCCCGAAAAATCATAAAAACCGGCTTTAATTTTCCATCTTGGGGCTTTTTCCAATAGTTCACATCTGCGACACGCGCGCCGTCTGACGTAGAGTAGCAGCAAGTGCTGCTACATTACAATAAAGAACTTAGCTATTCAACCGACTGCGATAAGCAAAGAAGGCTTAATTGATATTTAATTTGGTATCATAATTCATGTTTACGATACTCCCGCCAGTGAGACGTCCCACCACGGCCCACCGCATCCGCATAAATAAATAAAAATAAATATATCAAAGGTTTGCTCGTCGAAGCAGAAAATCAGGTGATTTGGCATGGTGCATCGTCATAACCAATCTAGGAACAGTCTTCTAAGGTAGACCAATCGCATTGTTATTGATTTGTGACCATAAAAATAAGATTCAACTCAATCTTAACTGAAATTATTGCCCTCTCTTTCTGTTTTAGGTTTTAGTCAAAACATGATTTTGTGCGCTGCCGAATTGCCGTCAATGGTAGCAATTCGTACTTGCAAAAATCAGGACTTAACCATGTACCTATCTGTCTTTATCTATCTTCACTTTTACCGCGGGAAAATATCCCATCCCCACGGAAAACCTCATAAAGCCGCGTTCGAAAAGCTACGTTCATAAAAATATGCGCCGTTCTTTCCTTTTAGCTTTCCTTCACCGCAATTCCCACTTATTGGAATGTCTGGAGCACCTGCGTATCACAGATGTGTTGCGTTGGAAAACTATAGAAACTGGCTCCGTGGTCTAGCGGTCTGAGCCGTGGTCTCCCGATCCGGAGATCCTGGGTTCGATTCCCACACAAAGTTGATATTTGTCAATTTACTTTGTGCGATTTTCCCCAGTTTGGTTAGGACATCGCAGGCTGAATCACCTGAGTGTCCCGAAAAGAAAAAGGATTCCGTGCTTCAGAGGGCACGTTAAGCCGTCGGTCCCGGTCGCTATCTTTGATAGCAAGTGGTCGTTACGCAAACCATGTCAGAGGCCAATTAGCTGTTGTGGTGTCCCACTGAAAATATCATAAATATTTTTATCCTGAGACCCTGATATATCGATTATATCTTTGGTGTAGCTGGATCAGCTGCAAAAAATATCATACTGAAAATTTTCCTCAAAGAAACGTATACAAAGCGAATATCTAGTACCTAAGTACCTACTTACAGTTTTTTTTTCTTTACCTGTATGAAAGATCAGTAAGGCTCGTATTTATAAAGCGAACTCAAGATTGAGAGCAATATTAAGTACGGATTTGACAGACCGTTTTGTACTGAAATTACATTTTTGATACGAACTCAAACTCGCTGTAACTCTTGAGAGCTGATTATAAATACGAGCCTAAGAGTATATCAGTGTTTCTGCGGGTGTGGCCACGTGCGGGCGCCCGGAGCTACGCTCGGAGCGTTTTATCACATATCAACACTGTATTGCCCGCATACGACAGTAGAGCCAGCAAAACAGACAGGCGATCATGAGTTCATGAGCCAATATGAAATCTTTCCATACATTCATTTTTTTTGTCACAAATTACAAATAGGGTGCTTTTCTATTAGACGGCACGGCACCGGCACGGCAACGATCACGTGACAATACCTATGGGAATCGATGACATGCCGTGCCGGTGCCGTGCCGTCAAGTGGAAAAGCGTGTCATATAATTTCATTGATTTTCATACATTATCTCATCCACGATACCGTCGACGGTACCGTGCCATCGCCGTTGCCGGTGCCGTGCCGTCTAGTGGAAAAGCACCCATTCAGATAGGTAAAAAAAGTCAAAACTTAGTCTAATTAGGGTAAAAGTAGATACAAAAGAGACAGACTTACTACATTTACATACATACATAGAATAGATTCACGCCTCCCTTACGGGGTAGGCGTAAAAAACCTAGTGAAATGCGCCTACGCCATGTCTGACCAATATTGAAGGAAATTTTAGACTGTAAGGGGCATGGCAAATAGGAAGCGGTGCGGCGCCGTTGCGTCACCGATGCGTCTTTTTTGTATAGAAACTTCAAATCAAGCTGCGCTGCGCAGACGTAAATTACATACAAAATTTACGCGCCTCCGCCTCGCCCGCGCCGCACCGCTTCCTATTTGCCATGCCCCTAAAATGTGTATCGTGATAGGTTGTCGCATCGCCTATTTTAATACCTTTTGTAAATTTTTATGTTTGTAAATAAAAAAATATTTCTTTTTTAGCAGTAGCGCAAAGATAAAGAGAGATAGAGCTCTATAACTACAATAGGTACACTAACCCTCGAATCTCTTTTGCTGACTTCTACAGCATGTCCGGGAGGAAGGCCAGATTATATACTAACAGATATGGTTAATTACAAGTTGTTTCTGCAGTCGATGCAGTATGGAAGTGGCCCGCATTACCGATGGGGGACATTTCTCTTGCCTCAATTAATACGCGCTTGTCGATCTTTGAACTGGACTAAGGCTTTGGGACTACAGTTATTATTTAAAATGATGTTTTTGCTATCGGTACAGTATGTTGTCGATCTTTGCACTGGCACAGGCACTGGACTGTAAGATGGTCTACAAAGTATGTGCATATTTTTTTTAGTAACTTTTTAAATTACAAAATAAATGTTGGCAGTTATATTTCAACCTATTATTAGAAGTCGCTGCTTAGGTACCTACATATAAAAAAACACTCAATTTTCCGGTTTCAAAAAAGAGTTTGAATGGAGCAAGAACCCTTCCTTACTTCTCGCAGTAGGGTGAATAGTGTTACTAGTATCTACATTGTAGTAAGCTGTAAGTAAATCTGTGGAGTGCGTAACTGCTGGAACAGACACAAATAGCGGCACGTGCGCGCCACATGGCGGCCGGCGTGTGGACCGCACGCGCGATACAGTACCTATAGGTACTTACAAAGGTATAGGTAACTTGTATTAAATCACGACTTAACCCCTTACGGGACATGCTGAACGTCAACAGCTTAATTACGAGCTTAGCTACGAGTCGTAGCAGGGAGTGAAGTATTTATTTCACACCCTATAATATTGAAATTAAATTGCTACCCTTGCAATAAGGCCGCCTGTGTTGTACTACTGTTATTTTCTGTTTTAATTTTTGTATCTGTAATTTTTTTTGGTACTTAATAAAGAATGTTTGTATTGTATTGTATTGTAATATGGCATCTATCTGCCAAATCTCCATACAATCTGACAGATACCTAGTTGTGTTGTGATGGCTGGGGGAGGATGTTTCACAATAATATTGATGCGTTGCTGCGTATATCCAGAATTGCAGATTCGCTTTTGGTAGATCATTCTGTCGAAATTTCAGATACTTACTTACTTTGACCTGAAAATGAAAATCAAGAGCTTAATGGGGAAAAACGGTTAAGGCCATTTGAAGAATATTGAATTTGCAGAATAGAATTTCTCATCACCTTTCTCTATCTATTCACGCCCCATTTTATTAAGATAAGGACATGTCCTCTTAAATTAGATTATCTAAGTAGTATATTATGTAAATTTTTTATAGATTTTTCAGCTGCCGGAAAGGATTACTGTTAGAATCAGAGATAAAACAAAGATAGAAAGATAGAAAATCAACCTAAACTATCCTTCATGCTTTACAATCACAACAGACCAAATAAGGTACCAAATCTTTCCCACGAAAAAAAATCCTCATCGATTTATTCTCAAATTGGAAGAGTAGAACCATCTGGTGAAGAGACATCGTTTCTATATTAATGTGGAGCCAGATGGTCACCCTACACCCTTCCAATAATATGAAAAATAGTATAGTGAGAGGGAAAAGTACCTAGAGAGAGATGGAATTCCTATTGGAAGATAACTTATTCAAACTATTAAAGAGAAGTCGTCGTCGTTCATATATACCAAAAATCAAGCCTGTAGCCCTTGTGGGTAGACTCAAAGTTTGAAGGGCATTTATGATATGATTTTTCATAGTTTTAGCGACAAGTTGTCCACTCATCGTCAAAATAGGATCTCAGAACCTACACCGAAACGGATTTCCCCACTAGGCTTTAACTGCTAATATTGCCATTAATGCTCTGCCTATCCCGTAAAGAATATAGCCGTGATTTTGTGTTATCTTGTCTGTGGGACACCAACCCATCAGGTGCATCGTTCCCACGCTCCCTAGGGAATGCTAATATTGTTGTTAAACGGAACCCTCTCATTCTGTTTACATTTCGGCCATCGGAAGGGCGTCTTAACGAATTTGAGGTTAGATTAGAGATGCTTGAGTGGAGCTTAAGAGCTTGCAGATTTTGATAATGAAATACAAAAAAGAATTGAGAACCTCCACTTCTTTATAAACCGGCTACCAGGTACAACTGAATGGGCGCTTTTCCATTAGACGGCACGGCACCGGCACGGCGACGGCACGGCAACGATCACGTGACAACACCTATGGGAATCGATGACATGCCGTGCCGGTGCCGTGCCGTCAAGTGGAAAAGCGTGTCATATAATTTCATTGATTTTCATACATTATCTCATCCACGATACCGTCGACGGTACCGTGCCGTCGCCGTTGCCGGTGCCGTGCCGTCTAGTGGAAAAGCGCCCAATAGCTGCTCTTCAGACCAGCTTCTTTTTTCAAAAATACTCCTCAACAACACACAAGTTCGGAAGTTCAGGTGGGGTAATTTTTCCAGCTTTTCATCTAAATAGATCAGAATAGACAAAAAACAGGCTTGGAGGTTGCAGTAAAGTACCAGGGCGTGATAAGCCCGAGGCGTGTGAGGGACCTCATTTTTCCTATACAGGGTGTAACAGAAAGGGTATATGCATCGAGAAATGTGTGAATCTACCCATGAAACTGAACAACTTTCCCTAAGGAACATACGTCGAAAAACTAAAAAAAAAATCGTTACCTTTCATACTAAATGCATCAGCTGATAGTGTATTTAGTATGGGAAGTCAAATTTTTTTTTTCGTATTTCGACCTATGTTCCTTAGGAAAAGTTGTTCATTTTCATGGGTAGATTCACACATTTCTCGATGCATATAACCCTTTCTGTTACACGTTGTAGACCGTATCCTCATGTTTCCCTACATCCCAACTCTACGATTCTCTTCTATCAGAATAATTACTCAGTACAAAAACAGGCCTGGAGGCTGCAGTAAAGTACCAGGGCGGCATAAGCCCGAGGCGTGTGAGGGAACAGCTGAGCCGGCCGCATTTTTCACCCCCCCCCTCCCCCTCTCGACCCGCCCGCAAACCGCGCGCCCCGCTTCCGATACAGATGTGTTCCGAATGGAACGGTTGGTTTAGTTTGAAGTTTTGATGGGCACTAGTTTACATAGGTTTTGAATAGCAAATGGGTTAAAAAAAATAAGCGATTAAAATCGTGCTACGGTTTTGTAGCAGTATTGTAGACGCAACCTCTCGTAGCTCGTAGCAAAAGTCTACGAATTTTCGCAGTTATTTTTCGTAGCACCGTATTGAAGTGACATTGGCAGCTCAGCAATTCGTGGTTGCAAAATACGCGACTTAACTAATATAAGTCCATACCTGTCACTTTCTATCATGAGAGAACAGAACGGGATGGCAATAATTTTAGTTGAGATTTAGTTAAGTCGGGATGGTTACGAATCGGGCCCAATAACGCTTTTTACAGGGCGTTAGTTTTGCCCACCGCGAAAGGGATATAAAAAGCGTGATTTAAAAAAAAAACTTAGCTTCTACAAAAAATTGTTTTACCTATTTTAGCGTAAACTAAACCGTCCACACTGGGGCAAAGGCAAAGGCAATAAACCGTGTAAATCCTATGATCCTGACAGTCTGTTTGTCCGTATGTTTGTACACGGACGGAGCCACCTGCGCCGCGGCTATTAATTTGAACCCTGACAGCTTTATATCAGAGTTTATTGTTGCAAAGTAGTTTGTGCCGTTAAAGTATTACTGGTTTTACTTATGAGTAGCAAAAAAGGGTAATGTTTTCAGGGTAATTCAGGTCTTTTAATACTATTAAACAGTCATTGTATCTTACGACTGCCGCTTTGGCATACTTTTGTGTGTTAAGGCCCGTATTTATAATCAGCTCTCAAGAGTGACAGCGAGTTTGAGTTCGTATTAGAAATGTCATTTCAGCACAAAACGTTATGTCAAATCCATACTTAATATTGCTCTCAATCTTGAGATCACTTTATAAATAGGTACGAGCCTAGATCTTCCTACTCCTACACGCACATTGCCTTTAGTGTGCGTGAGTTCGTCATAGTAAACCTGCCGTTACGCACACAAGGACGTATTGTATGGACTACAACTATAACGAGTATGGCCGAACGGCAGTAGTACATAATAATACATAATAATCACGCCTTTATCCCTAATGGGGTAGGCAGAGCGTAAACTACCTAAACAAAGGTCGTTCCGCAACGTTTGAAAAGTTTTGAGGGTTATTCCAGATAGATCTGTATATTGCTAATAGTGACATGTTGTCAGCCCATCGCCTAAATTACAATACTGAAACCCTCGGATCCCTTAGCTGATTTTTACAGCATGCCCGGGAGGAGATGCAGCTGGCACATTCTATGTTTTTCTATCTCTCCCAGTCCAGCATGGAAGTAGTGCAGTAGTGAGATAAAAATAATATAACAGCCTCTTTTTCTGGCAAATTGTCGCTGTACTTAAACCTTCCCTAATATAAACCACACAGCGGATTGCAAAGCGCAATATGTCACAGGGAAAACAGCTGAATTGATAATTCCCTGGACACTCGCAAAAAAAGAGGTATTCTGACATGTTCTGACACGACACAAGGACACGGGACAGGACAGGACATGACAATCAAAATACTTATCCTTATATCTATTCCTGTCTCATCACATCCCTGTCACCTTTATAAAACCCCATGATATAACCTAGTACCAAAAACCTCTAAACCCAAAATTAGTCCCAAACTTCAGACTTATCGGACAAATCAATTTCTGTTCAAATAAATAAGTGTTCAGGCTGCGGTTGACAGGCGCCCCTGTAAGGGATTGCCTCGCCAGATGTTGCCCCCCACTCCACCCCAGGGGGTGAAAACCCCCAGTGACCCCCCCCTAAAGGATTACAATTATCGATGTTTGGGAAAGGTGGATTGGCTATTAAAAGAATTTTGGAGGTAACTGCGGTAAAGGTTTCGGCGGAAATATGGAATGATTGAAAAGGTTTCGGGAACAGTGATGTGAGGAAATATGACAGAGAATAATTGCGTAATTTCTTTTGTGGTGTAGGCAGTGTATTAACAGTTCTACAAAGCCATTTTGAGAGGCATTTCGAGCATTTGAGATTGGACTATGCGTTGTGCACTATTTTATTGACGAATTGTCAGGACATCATCACCTACACCAAAAACTTCGGGTTTAGGTACTTTACTTTTAGAATATAACAGTAGCAGCTGGTATATTCTATGATTTTTTGCCGCTCTTAATCAACGGAAGTATGTATTGATTGTTAACTATTATACCAACAACGGTATACTAGCTATTTGGTACAAAGTAAAGAAATAATGAAAGTTTAAATTATCAAACAAAAATTCCTGCAATGCGCAAAACTCAAAAACAAATCAGTGGACGACAAATCACGAAACTAATCTCAAAAGCGCGACAGAAGCTGAAAATGGCGGCCATTTTGAAAAATTAAGCATAAAAATTCACATTAGCGGCCTAAACGTTATTATATTATACGATTTCGTAAATGAAAATCCATATAACACACCAGTCGGTGGCACATGGTGGCCTACACAGACGTAAGAATACTGGAATAGCTAAGAAGAAGCAAGCGCGGTTGATACTCATTTCATACTTTTTTTTAGACTAATGCTTTTGTGAGATATTTTGTGATATAGAGTGATTCTCTGTAAGTATATCGACAGAACTCACTCTACCATCATTTTCATCATTCTCCTGCCCTTATCCGATTTACTTGGGGTCGGCGCAGTGTGTCTTCTTCTTCCATTCATCCCTGTCAGCCGTCAACTCAGCACTCACACCAGCTCTAGACATATCATCTTTCACACAGTCCATCCATCTCTTCTTTGGTCGTCCTCTCCCAGCATATCCATCCACCTCCAAATTCATAACATATAGACATACAGGGTGTCCAGAAATTAATGGATAACCCTTTAACTGCGGCTAGCTTGACCGATGCCCTACTTGTAAAAAAATTATGACCTCAGTAAAAGTGTCACAGTTTTCGAAATATCGTACAAAAACCGATTTTTTAATAATTTTCTCCCTACGCTCAGTTATTTTCATGCCATTTCATCAAATATCAACATTTTTGGGTTTTTTATTTTTTTTAATATACCTTAATAGTTGATACTTAAAATGAATACATTATTTTAGTACCTATTTATAAGAAAATAATTTAAAAAATAAGTTTTATTGAAAAAATTAGGCAAAATATTTTTTAAAATTTTGTCTTTGACCTCCTACGGTGAAAAAAAAAAGTGACACTTTTACTGAGGTCATAATTTTTTTACAAGTAGGGCATCGGTCAAGCTAGCCGCAGTTAAAGGGTTATCCATTAATTCCTGGACACCCTGTATATGACTTTCAGAACTCACTCTACCAATGAAACTAAACAACTTTTCTTAAGAAAGTGGTACCTTGGTCAGATTTGAGGTCCTCTTTTTCCAAAAAGACGAAATAGAAAAGTTGATGTTGTTGAAAAATTACACATACCTAGGTAAACCGGATGTAAGGGACACCTTAACCCCATGAGAAAATACTTTCAGAAAACAAAAAAAGAATTGATTTCCCCATACAAAATAACCACCTCGATAAGACACCTTTTTAATTTCCTGAAAGAATTTTCATTGTGAAAGTTTGTTCAGTTAAGTGAAAAGCTATTTTAAGAAGTTCGAAAAGACCGTGCATTTATGTTTCTTTTATCGAGATTTGCCAAACTAGCCCTTGTCGCTTCCAGCATTCATACTTCACGCGCATTCATTAAAATTTGGCGCGCCGTCCTAAACACCTGACGCCGCCAGCTGTGCACTGCTGGGTACATTACTGCTCTTACCCGACTTCGCAAGGGAAAATGGGGTTGTGTTTGCCATGGTTAGTACATGGATGGGTGACCGTATATCAACTTGAGCGATTTGCTTTATTTAAAAGGTGCGCAACATAAAGTTTTGATATTTAAGAGTGTCTACTAAGTCAGGCGTGGTCAAGTCACGCCTCCATGGTTTTTAATAGGCATTCATTTGCCCGCCATCTAGCATAGCTAGATAGTGCAAATCCATTCACTAGTAAAAGATCTTTCAGTTCAATACACACTATCACGCCTGTATCCCTAATAGGGTAGGCAGAGCGTCAACGACCCAAACAAAAGTTGTTACGCCACGTTCAATTCAATTATTATAAAATTATGCTACATTCGATCAGAATGGTGAGTTTTTAATTAAATTGTATCCAATAGGCGCTTGGTAGCCACAGCTGCGGCGAACGGCGCCTCTGACAGAATGTCATGAAATACGACCAAAACGATAAATATTTGTGATCCTTTATTATTGCTCTCAAGTTTAACAGTCACGCCTGTATCTATTACGGAAGAGGCAGAACATCAACCATCTCAAAAATAGGCGTTTTCTCCTCTTCTGACAGGTTTTAAGGGTAATTTTAGGAAGAACTTATAGGTTTTGATCAGCTCATCACCTAACTTGAAATACACAGAGTTGTGACTGAGTTCCTCGTGTCCTTTACTGATTTCTACAGTATGCCCAGGAAGGGAATCAGCTGAAACATTCTACGTTTTTCTATCGCTCTCATTATGTACTTTTGATTTAAAAAAAAAAAAACTTTATTTAAAACAACTCAGATTACATGTTTACAGATTGCTGGAGACTCCCTGTAAGCATAGAATTACACCTGTGTGTGTTATTTGAAAATATTTTTTTTTTTCACCGTACCAGCTTTTTCTATAAAAAAATTACCAATCTGTGGTGAATGATGATAACGCAACCAACAAACGGGCTGCCCGCATGCATACAGAAGGGAAGGCCAGAGGTACTCAGCTCTGATAATTGCTGTTCTGATGCGGGCTTTAACTAGCCCAGAGCAAACATTTCGTGGTCTTGGGATCATGCGGGCACCCGCTTTTACTCACCGTTTGTGTATCTGTCGTAGTTTACTTGGAATACCTGAGAATTCTGAGATTTGTATTGATTGTACGTTCATAACATTACCTACCAGATATTTTAATTCATCACCGATACAGAAAGAACTAGGCTTATGGAGGTGGGGTGTTTCTGCCCTTTTCGACCCATGAAACTGAATAACTCGAAAATATACGAGTTCTCGTGTCAGCTTCAAGAATATTTATTTTTTAAGTTTTAGGTTTTAAGGTTACATACATACATACATATAATCACGCCTCTTTCCCGGAGGGGTAGGCAGAGACCACATCTTTCCATTTGCTACGATCCTTACATACTTCTTTCGCTTCATCCACGTTCATTAATCTTTTCATACACGCTCGTCGGTTTAGGGTACTCTTGACCTGACCTTTCTTTAGGTTTTAAGGTTATTCTGTGGAAATCTGAACCGGGCAGAACCTAAAATTAAAACAGAAAAACAAACTACGTTCCAAATTCAAAATCATTCAAACAATTTTCCCGAAAAAAGAAATCATGGTTCACGTTTGAAATGTTAACCTGCCAGTGTCAGCCGCCCGTACAGTTTTGAGTCATAATCGAGAATCGAGTATGTTAAGCACAATCGGCGCCGTAATCGAGCTGTCACTCGCAGCGCGCGGGAAGCAAAAGTTTGATTAAAAGCGAACCAATCAACTGGGCCAGAGGTCGTCAACGGTTTGCTTGTTCGCGGTTTTAGGTAAAAAATTGGATATTTTATTTTTGAAACGAATTGTTTTCGATTTTCGGTGGATATTTTATTCAATGCCTTGTTTGTTTTTATGTAAAAGGTGGATTTTTTAATCCAATTTATTCTGTCAGTTCTATTTTGCCTGCCTGCGAGTAAAACTTTTAAATTGGAAACATTTTTATATAGTAAAAAAATAATCTTTATAAACTTCTAACGTTTGTTTGAAACAAGAGGCTCAAAGACATTTTAAGAAGATTTATAGAGTTTTCAAGACTTGAATGCACTCTTCAGTTCTAAATATCGAAGAATCAGGATGCAGTTATATTATACCTCTGGAATTGCACATGTCAGCACAATTTTGCACACCTCAGAATCCATAAGTCACGGATGCAGAGATTCAATTTGTGGGTAAGTCCCACAGACAGAATTTGTAGGTAAGTAAGTCCCGATATTTCATGAAAAATTTGATATACCTAAGTAATATAGTAATTATAATCGAAAGCCGTAGTAGATTTAGGCCCGTATTTATAATCAGCTCTCAAGAGTGACAGCGAGTTTGAGTTCGTATTGGAAATGTCATTTCAGTACAAAACGACCTGTCAAATTCATACTCAAGATTGCTCTTAATCTTGAGAGCGCTTTATTAATACGAGCCTAAATCACAGGAGATTCAAATTCAATCTTCAAAGTTCTGAAAGTGACGGGTAAATTAAATTTTAGTTTTAGCAGATGGCATCTAGAATTGAGCCAAAATGTCTTACCATTCCATTTCCTATAATTAGTTCCGTCAAGTTATACATGACCTCTTATGTCGTGCTCGCAAAAGGTCAGATCAATCTGATTTTTTTATATGTTGTTAAGACTTAAACCAGTACTAAAATACCAGATTTGCAATTTCCAAAGTGTTTGGGAAAATTCTGTGTGATCGAAAAACCATAAAATTTTCGGTATTTTTTCAGTTTTTTAATGAAGGAAGCGTCTAACTGGTATAGTCATTATGGACACTCTAAAAGTAGACTAAATTTGCTTCAATTTGATACTAAAATAATCTCTATACAATCAGTAATTCTCATGATACAGGTCTTCAAAATGAAGATATTTTTCCCACAAAGTGAATTTTCTTCACAATTTTGACCTATTTTGTAAAATATCTTCCAAAATACGCACCACTTCAAATATTATGTATAATAAAGTTATAGTTAATTTAATTAGCTTTCATTCAAGACTAAAATTGTACCTGTAGGCCTAGTGATTCTCTAAAAAACGGAAACGGAACGGAAATAATAAAAATATTCAATATTGGATTCAAACAGTTTTTACGTCTTGACGGTTTTATATATCAAACACTTAATATTTACAAATAAAATTCACACATAACTGGTCAAGTGCGTGTCAGGCCACGCGCAATGTAGGTTTTCGTAGTTAACTTTGTGGGAAAGAAATCTTAATTTTAAAGACCTGTATCTTGGGAATCACTGGTTGTATAGAGATCGTCTTAGTATCAGATTGTAGCAAATTTAATCTACTTTTAGAGTGTCCATAATGACTGTACCAGTTAGACCCTTCCTTCATTAAAATATTGAGCAGAAACTGAAAAAATACCGAAAATTTTATGGTTTTTCGAGCACACAGAATTTTCCCAAGCACTTTGGAAATTGCAAATCTGGTATTTTAATACTGGTTTAAGTCTTAACAACATATAAAAAAATCAGATTGATCTGACCTTTTGTTAGCACAGATGTAGATCTTGACGGGACTAAATATGAAAGTATTAGTTGGTAGTCAAACAGCTTTAAAAGTTTCGAAGTTCTGCACAAAAGGTTTTGTCGCTTTGGTTGACAGCTTTGAAAATAATGTTTTTTCAAGGTTGGTGATCACTGTTTTTGTGCATGGCAGGTGTTGGTGTGGTAAAAGTAGGATATGTTATCACACACAATCTTCCTCAATAATACCGATAGGGTCCACCCTTCAGTCAATTTTGTATACTTAGATCAAGATTATCCGAAGATCCCATCAATCCCATTCACACGCAGTTTCAGGGTATACTTGGCCTGTATGATAAATCGGTAAAGGGGACGTTTATAACGCACTACTTTGTTCTTTTAATGGGACTAACTCTTGAAGAAAGGAAAGTTGGGAAAGTTGAAGGCACCAGAGCACGCGGAAGATCACCAATGCAGCAGCGTTCCCTGTGAATGGAAAACTTCTACTGCGCTCACCAACCCGCCTGCCAAGCGTGGTGAGTATGGCATATACCCCCAATTTTGGGGAGGCCCATGTCCAGCAGTGGACTGTTGTGGCTAATAATGATTAAGAAGAACTCTTGACTTTAGGATAGAGTCAATGGTAGAGAGAACTCACCCTGAAGGACTCTGTTTCATGTGATAGGCTCTCAACTCTGCCTCTTTGTCATGGGTTTGATTTATGATAAGGGATAAATGATAATAAGACAACTATTGTACTTGACAGTTTGGTTTGATGCTGCCGGAAGTCGTAAATGATGTAATGCTTCAAACAATCAGCATTTACCAACCTGTAGGTAGACTGTAGATCGTTGACGCGGCGGCAGCAGCTGTTGACAGTCGACGCACTGCCTGCAGCTAACAAGTGCTGCTAGACTGTACCTAAAACATGAAAAACTAACTGTGAAGTGATTTCGGCTGAAGGACTTGTTTCCACGCCAAGACTTTAAAAAAAAAAATTGTATGCCCGATTGTCAGGTAATGCCTCAGAGGTAGTGCCAGTCATTTTGTCCTATTGAGTTTGAAAGAATAGTGATAAAACCGTATCATTGTCATGTCAGACGTGGCGGGGTGACCTTTCGGTCGTTTTTGCTCTGCCTACCCCATTGGGGATGGGGGCGTGATTTTGTGTATGTATGTATTGTCGTGTCGGATCCTATAAATTACCTACACCATGGGAACCAGAGCACTCTGTACAGATGTAAGTGCGTGGGAGGTATCATTCTGTAGACCATTGAGATGGAACTTTATTATCTATCTATGTGGTCTAGTGGTTCATGCTCAGGGCTCTCGATTTGAGGTTGTAAGTTCAATTAATAAGAGGAAACGCAACGTTGTGCAGGGTGGTCATTTATTTTTGAGGTTTTTCGCACTCACAGTTTCTTACTTCTCATATTTATGGTCATTTATTGTCGTTTTTCTGCCGGATCAAAATGGAATCCCTCCATCTCGTTTAGCAGTAGGTACCATATACGAGAACTATGTGTCTCTGTGGTCTAGTGATCTATGCCATGGACTCTCAATGCAGAGGTAGTGGGTTCTATTACCACGTGAGGCACACAAAGTTGATATTTGGTGAATAAAATTTACTTACTTTGTGAGAATGAATCAAGAAAATGTTTGCAATTTTCTTCAAAATAAAAAACCGATCAATATTTATCCCTATAAATCAACAGATGTCCATCTTACGGAATGCAGTTCGTAAACAAATGTAAACAGTTGTTACCGCACACCACCAGACGGCGCCACGTGCTCTGTACGTAAATAGTTGAGGTTATTGCACACTGACCAGTCAGTCAGTGTTGCACTGAGCATAAAAATATAATGCAGTGTTGTAACAGAAATGTAGTGCGGTACAGTAAATGAGATCGACCAATGACAGCCACCAATGCGGAATAAGCCCTTCTTTCATTCTTGGTTCGTATTTATAAAGCTATCTCAAGATTGAGAACAATATTAATTAAGTGCGGATTTGACAGGTGATTTTGTACTGGAATGACGTTTCTGATACGAACTCAAACTCGCTGTCACTCTTGAGGGCTGATTATTGATACGGGCCTTATCACAGCAAAAGAGTGGAACTTTCTGTAGCATGCAGCCGATAAGGCCGCGATGGCCGTTTTATCACACATTTTATCACATCTATTTGTCAAATTGTATGGGAGTTTGACAGATAGATGCATTATGTTCGTTATCGCGCGGCTGCCTGCTACAGGGGCTGATTTGTTCTAAACGTAAGTGAGCACTATCGATTCTGCTCTGTAACCTCTGTCCTAGATGACTGGAGTCTAGAGAATACCTATCTATAAAAAATAATTTAGACGTGATGTACAGATACTCAATACAATGTAAGTTCGGCCACGTGGGGCCATCTGGCACGTCTGTCCGTCTGTTTATCCATCGCTTCCCACCCACAGGAAACTGGACATTGTCTGTTCATTTGACCACCGTAAACTATAAAATGTTTCACGGCCATTTTCGGCTATGGATGTTAGAAAATTTCATTCGTTCCGAGGGCAACCGAACAACCTTTTCCAAAAAAACCATATACAACTTGACACCATTAGCATGTGGTATTATTTGATCAGTTTAACGAATTTACGAATGATATATTATATTATACTGTGGTGTACCTATACTTGTATTAGTTTCAATAATAATGGAGTATTTTTTTCTTCCATGCTGGACTGGGAGCGATAGAAAAACATAGAATGTGCCAGCTGCATCTCCTCCCAGGCATGCTGTAAAAACCAGCTAAGGGATTCGAGGGTTTTAATATATTGTAATCTAGGCGATGGGCTGACAACCTGTCACTACAGCAATATACAGATCTATCTTCAACAACCCTCAAAACTTGTCAGATGTGGCGTAATGACCTTTGTTTGGGTCGTTAACGCTCTGCCTACCCCATTAGGGATAAAGGCGTAATTTATGAATGTATGTTTTTTATTGTAGAAGAGTTGAACTATGACCTTCATAACTAGAGCCTCAGCAGACGTAGCAAGTAAGAAAAGCCATATGTTATGGTTCATGTTTACAACGACTAGCCAAGTTTCCATGCAGGCTGATTTGGAAAAACTTTTAACACATTTATTTTTTAATTCGTGCAAGACTGGCAGCATCAGAAATCGTTACGAGTTAGGCAGAGCATTTTCCGACACTTCTGGCAAATTTTACCGGAAAATACTTGATTTTTATGATAGAAAAACCGATCAGAGCCGCGGGAAAGCTAGTTGTTTGCCGACTTCAGTTATTCCAGCGCTTGTTAAAAGCCAGATGCACCTTACACCTGGAGTCTCTCAATACCCAGCTCTGTTTTATGTCTGTTACTCCGATGTTTGCCAGCTCTGCAGTACATCTGATAGTACGGAGCTATTTTTGTGCAAGATAGGCGCCGGCCATGATTTTTTACAACTCAATCACGTTTATGCACCTACGGGTTAGACAGAACGGAGAAGGCTTACAAGTTTTCGCGTCGTCTGGATTGAGGAAGTTTTTAGGAGTATTCCTAATAGTAGTAATGTATAGCGGATGTAAGGGACAGCGTCCCGCAAACTGATAGGAGTTGTTCAGTCAACGAAACTGAACAACCATCACCAGGATATTTTTTCAGGAATTGAAATAAAAAATTGCTTTCACATACAAAATGACATACATTAGACAATTTGTATGGAAAAGCAAATTTTTAAAAAATACCCCTGTGTACTTTTGCAATTGTGTACCGATGAAACTTTGTCCTGTTGGGAATGTGTCTCATTGAAACTGTCCAGATGAAACTAAATTCATAACGGCTTGATTTTATGCATGTTTCTGGAGAAACAATAAAATCCGCCCCAAATACATAAAATAAACGGCCAAACTTATAATATTACCTATAACAAGGTTTCAGCTGTTCAATAACGTGCGAAAGTAAAAATTGTATCAGAACACCTGCTAGCCACACCTGCGCTAACGAGAAAAGGGGGAAAAAGGGGGTGAGGGAAGAGGGGTGGGGGTTAGTTCTGGAGGTGACATACGCGGGAGGAAAACGCTGTGGTTTCGTCAGTTTCAATACCCCATAAAGCATAAGCTAGGCTATGCAGAGTGATGTTTTTAGCTGTTCGTACTGCAAAGTTGGAAAAAGAGAGATTCTAAAAAAGCTTTCTGTAAAAAATCTTATATCATTTTCATTGCCACGACCTTTCATTGGTTTTAAGAGCTCCAGGTGTTAATGATATTTATGATTAATTTATTGAATTAATCAAGATAATGATAAATCAAGATAAATAGAAGTTTTTCGGGAAAGAAGTTGATACCTATTATTATTATTTAATATTATTATGAGCCTGTGGTGTCCCACTGCAGGGCAAGTTGATACCTGCAAAATAAAAACATGACGCCAACAGAGCTCTTTCGAGGTTCTTGAGATAGTCAAAGTGTTTTATATTTCCTTCATGTCAACCAATAATGAAACTCAGGCAAAAGAATCATGAAAATTTTACAAGAAGTTTGAAAAGTTTCTTTGAATTTAGTTTTTCCCAGTCGAAATTGTTTCCCAGCACCTGCCTGCAACACCTGGGTTAACGAGGGGGGTAAACACCCACTTTAACCATCAACTCTAGGCGACACACTGGGTGGCAAAAACGCAGCGATTTTCGTAACAAAAATTTCACGAATCTGCCATGTGATTTTTACTTCTTAATACATGTATACATACATATATACATATAATCACGCCTCTTTCCCGGAGGGGTAGGCAGAGACCACATCTTTCCACTTGCTACGATCCTTACATACTTCTTAATAGTGCGTCTTATTTGATTGAAGTTAAAAACTTAGAGAAAATATCTGATTTAGGTATTACCAACTTAACATAGAAAGGTACTTAAAAATGCCTTAGTTTTTGGGGGACAGGCAGAGTGTCATTTTTGTATTCCCCCCTGGGAATCGTACCCAGGACCTACGGATCTAGAGCCCATGGCTCAGACTACTAGACCACGGAGGCATTTAAGTTACTAAAACACTTATTTTAAAGCTCGGGTAAAATTTAAATTAGGTGAGCTAAATCTCTAACTTTCCCGGCCCAGTTTAACCACTTTAAACCTTTAACCACGTCGTTTTCCCGACATAGTGTGTCGGTAATATAATTCCGCGGCACCGCGTGTCGCAGCCGTCCCAGCTGACTCGAATGACGCGATATAAAACATATTGCCTATTCAAACGCACACACTATTACTCAAATTATTATTTTCAGGGCTTTATTGCCAAGTTTCAAGATAGTCGCGTCTTTATCCCTTATAGGGTAGGCAGAGCTTCAATAGCCTTCAGGAAGAATGAATAATTTTCTTTTTTTCATAAACTTTTGTAGGAAGAAGGACGGAGCAATCCCACTTTAGTATCCTATTTGATAATCACGCTTATTTCTCTAACAGAGTAGGCAGAGGCTTATAGTTGACTCTTGATAGGAAATATATCAGACAGCTTACTCTGTTCCTGTACTCTACTCAGACAGCAATATACTATTTACTTTTCCGGTAAATATTATAAACTTAACGTGCCTTTTGAAACACAAACGTGCAACTCATGGCTATGCTAGCTTTAGTTTTAACAGAATAACCATGATTGTTTCAGATGGAGGCGAAAGTGAAGGAGGAGGTACCTGATAAAGAGTACACACAGCCAACTAGCGCAGAGAGGAGGAAATGTAAGTTTTGCTCATTAAAAGAAAAATTTCTGGTTTAGGAGCTACCCTGAGCCAGGTGGCGCCCTCATCAGTCAAAAAATCATTACACACTGAAAAAGCAATTAATCTAAAATCCATAAAAGCAAAGAAGATAATTTAGGACATCATAAAGTTGCAATTCATAGTTCCTGGTAGTAACAGAAGGAAAATTTGCGAAAAACGGCCAGTTTTAGCACTTTTGGTATCTGTAACTGCTGTAAACACTGAATCATGAATTTATAGTGCTTAAAACAAACTTCAGTACCTATTCTTTAATCTGGTTTACCGGATTTTCGATTAATTGCGTTTTCAGTGAGTAATGATTTTCTTTTACTGATGAGGGCGCTGCCGGCACCGGGGATCCCCTTAATAAACCTTTTTTATTAAGGGGATCCCCGATCCTTTATTACCTAGAGAAGTATTGATTTTAGAAATCGCAAAAAAAGTTCCATCTTCTGTTATCTGAATAACTTATTCTACCTTATCTAGTTTAAGTCAACAACAAGCACGGATGGTGTAGTAGATAGGGCCGCGGCCTTCTGTGCAGGAGGTCGTGGTTCGAATGCCACCACGTATCGTATCAATGTGTTTTTCGGTTTTCGAATTTTATATGTACGTTTATTCGGCGCTTTTACGGTGAAGGAAAACATCGTGAGGAAACCTGCACACACTTACGAAGAAATTCAAAGGTTGTGTGTAAACTAAGGGTCTGGTTTCCCTTCTGGGTTGAGGAGGTCAGATGGCAGTACCCTTGTTCAATCCCCTAGATTAGGTAGCAGACCCCGTGAAATACGGGAAAAAGGCTAGGAAGATGATGTATTTTTATATCTTTGTAGAAATACAAATAAATTCTTATTCCTAGAATTTCACAAGCATTCGTAGTTTGTTTTGTGTTGGTTCGTGCCTTTCATCGCGCCCACGAGATTATGATCGTACGACAGTTGGGGCGGTTCCCACACTACGTATATACTGGGTGTTAACATAAAGGGTGTATTATCTTCCATGCTGGACTGGGAGTGATAGAATAACATAGAATGTGCCAGCTGCATCTCCTCCCGGGCATGCTGTAAAAACCAGCTTAGGGATTCGAGGGTTTCAGTGTATTGCAATTTAGGCGATGGACTGACAATTCGTCACTATAGTAATATACATAATCATCTGTAATAACCCTCAAGACTCGTCAGACGCGGTGGAACGACCTTCGTTAGGTCGTTTTTGCTCTGCCTACCCCATTAGGGATAAAGGCGTGATTTAATGTATGTATGTATGTATGTGTATTGTGTACAAATGTAGACACTGAGGAATATAGGTTGATATTTGAAAATGTAGGTACTTATATATGCTGGACAGGGAACAATAAAGACACTTAGGCTCGTATTTATAAAGCGATCTCAAGTTTGAGACCAATATTAAGTGTGGATTTGACAGGCCGTTTTGTACTGAAATGACATTTCTGATTCAAACTCAAACTCGCTGTCACTCTTGAGAGATGATTATAAATACGAGCCTAAGACACAGTGGTTTTCCACAGACAAATAATTTTACTGCTCTTTTGTTGAAACAACTACTAGGTAGAAAAGAACGGTCTTTTGTCGATTCGACGATGTACTTACCTACTGAATAAAAACCTTTTTTTTTTTTTGTTATGGCACTAGAATAACTTTGTGCCAGTGTCAAGTTTAAAAGGTAGGGAAACAAACGCGGAAAGGAATGGGAAAAGACATTGCATAGCTTTCAAATCATGAAATTGGGCGCTTTTCCACTAGACGGCACGGCACCGGCAACGGCGACGGCACGATACCGTCGACGGTATCGTGGATGAGATAATGTATGAAAATCAATGAATTTATATGACACGCTTTTCCACTTGACGGCACGGCACCGGCACGGCATGACATTGATTCTCATAGGTATTGTCACGTGATCTTTGCCGTGCCGTCGCCGTGCCGGTGCCGTGCCGTCTAGTGGAAAAGCGCCCATATCTTGCTACGCCGTAGTATACGAAAGTTCAATTCTCCTTCTAGTTTCTTAAGACTTTGCCAACCAATTTCTATAGAGAGCTTTATGTTCACTGAGGTTTAGAGAAGGATTCTTTCGAAAAATAAAATACCTACTTAATAAATCTGTATATATAAATAAATCTGCCAATATTTTTGTCTACCTATTTTGATTTGAGTTGAGGCTTCCCCGTTAGCTTTCACAATAGTTAACTGGTTTCCCTATATGGCTCTACGTAGCTAGAATCAAAAGTATAAAAATGTTAAGAAGAAAAGACAATAGTTTAAAATCTACTTACCCATAGAAACGTCCTTATTTATTTATTTATTTAACAATTTATTGTACACACACACTAAAGAACATAAAATACAAACAAAAAAGAAACAAGACACAACAGGCACTGCTTATCTCTATAAAGAAATTTCTTACAGCAGACCTACAGAAGTGAGATTTGATGCCGAGAAGCGGATATAACGTGCACAATATTAATTTAAGAGCAAAAATATGATTATAACAAAATTACAGTATAAATGTGGCTAAACCTATTATCGAAAAATACATATTATACTCAGACCTACATTATATAATCCTTCTATCCTATCGTTCTTCCTACTACTTATTATTATTATTATTATTACTGTTTAAATATTGAAAGCTCAAATGAAGGCTTTCAGACATAATCACTATGATATTCTAAACCATTTCTAAACCATAAATCAGAGTTTCGAAGCTCAGGTAAACAATAGTTAGAGCATTTTATATCACTCTGGGAACTGCAGGGTGGTGGTGACGGATAAGCCGATACAGGGTCTTTTTGAATCGAAGTGAAAATTGAGTAGCAAATGGCGGGAATTCTGCCCGCACTATTTCTTAGGCTCGTATTGATAATCAGCACTCAAGAGTGACGGCGAGTTTAAGTTCGTATCAGAAATGTCATTTCAGTACAAAACGACCTGTCAAATCCATACTTAATATTGCTCTTAATCTTGAGATCGATTTATAAATACGAGCCTTAGTTAACTAGATAGCGCTGTCACTGTCTCAACTATGACATAAGAACAAGATAGAAAATAAGCACATGACTTTGACAATCCTAATCTGATGTAAGATTGCTTACATACATAACATACATACATAAATCACGCCTGTATCCCTAATGGGGTAGGCTGAGCGTCAACGTCAACGACCCAAACAATAGTCGTTCCGCCAGTCTGTCAAGTTTTAAGTGTTGTTTAAGATGGATCTGTATATTGCTGGTGACAGGTTGTCAGCCCATCGATCGCCTAAAGAAATTACAAAATACTGAAAAATTTAGTTCCTTTATGTTTCTTTTTTAGTTTATTAAATAGATCTCTCCCTCTAACACCCTGTATAACAAACTCGACTGTCGTTTGGTTGGTAAACGGTTCAGTCGATAATAACTACAATTTTCATTCAGCCGAGGCGCCTGCACGACAAACAGTAGTTCGAATAACTGATTACCGTGGGAAAACCTCGGGAAAACGCTGGTGGCTGTGACAGCTTTGACAGCCTTTGACAATACCTTGTCTAGTTTGTTTGTTTTTATTATTTTTTATTAACCTTTGAATTTCTTCGTAGGTATGTGCAGGTTTCCTCACGATGTTTTCCTTCACCGTAAAAGCTCCGAATAAACGTATATATCAAATTCGAAAACCAAAAAAACACATAGGTACGTGGTGGGATTCGAACCACGACCTCCTGCACAGAAGGCCGCGGCCCTATCCACTACACCATCCGGGCTTCACTAGTAGTATGTATAGGATAACTCCCTAGAGTTCGGTAAGGTATTTTTAGGCACAATCTAGAGTTGGTAGGATTTTGTGCGAATTACGCCTAGACGCTCCATGAAACGCGCTTTCCTTCTAGTTTCGAATGCGTTCCATGTGGAAATTATCTTTTTAGGAATAAGCAGTGCTTGTTGTTTCTTAATTCCCTATGTTTTGTTCTGTAATTGTTTCTGTGTACAATAAACAATTAAATAAATAACATACATATAATCACGCCTATATCCCTAATGGGGTAGGCAGAGCGTAAACGACCTAAACAAAGGTCGTTCCGCCACGTCTGACAAGTTTTGAGGGTAATTCAAGATAGATCTGTACATTGCTATAGTGACAGGTTGTCAGCCCATCGCCTAAATTACAATACTGAAACCCTCAAATCCCTTAGCTGATTTTTACAGCATGCTATAATATGTTTTTCTATCACTCCCAGTCCAGCATGGAAGTAAATAAATAAACGTGCTAATAGGTTTAGATGCCCGCCATCAGGTAGACCATATGTTGACCACCATTTTCCGATCATAGCATTTATCGTATAAAAACAGAATTTCAACCCATCAAACAGAACGAGTTTCCCCATGGAATATACCTAGTTCGAGAAATAAATGACTGAAAGCTCGGTTCCCTTTCTGTAACACCCAGATATCTAATATCGAATGCAAACAACTCCTCTATGCAAGGTCACGCGCCGAATAGCGGTTTGTTTGTAAACGTAGAATTTATATAGCTAGCTACGAGACTACGAGCCTTCTACGGCGTAGCGGTTTCGTAGTAAAATCATACGCTCGTAGCGAAAAAACGTTTAATAAATATTTCTGTTTGATATCAGTTACAATTTAGGTAAAAACATACCTATATCCTCTGCAGGGTAGACAGCTAAAACTGCCTCTGTGGCCTAGTGGACTGACTCGGTATTTATTACATAAATCGTATCGAAGGCAACATCAAAGGCCAAATTAACTCTAAAACCAGGGTTCTTCAAATTGATCAGTTTGATATTTTCTTTGATAAAAAAGGCAGGACTAATAAGTAATTATTATTTATGAAATGTGTTTTATGAATTTTGTCTTACTTTCATGCTGGAGTGGGAGAGATAGAAAAACATAGAATGTGCCAGCTGCATCTCCTCCCGGGCATGCTGTAAAAGTCAGCTAAGGGATCCGAGGGTTTCAGTATTGTAATTTAGGCGATGGGCTGACAACCTGTCACTATTAGCAATATACAGATCTATCTGGAATAACCCTCAAAACTTGTCAGACGTGGCGGAACGACCTTTGTTTAGGTCGTTTACGCTCTGCCTACCCCATTAGGGATAAAGGCGTGATTATTATGTATGTATGTATGAAATGTGTTTGCCCAACTTGTCACCAGTAGGCAAACTTGTAGCCTGTAGCAAGCTGTAGCAAGTCTGTCGTGTTTTATCTGTGGCGTGGCGCAGGTGGCCTGCAGTCACCTGGCCGACATGATAACAATAGGGCCATGAAAACAGCGGGCCGGGACAACAGCGAGCGTGGGATTTGGTATAGTGTTTAGTATACCTACGTGCATATAGCCACCACGCCTCTATCCTTGCGTGTTTGAGAGAGCGTTAGCGGCCCAGTAAAAGGCGTTTTTGTCACTTCTATCTGATCGATATAATAGGCATGTTGACTGGGTGGCTAAAAAAATTCAAAACGTTTATACCTTAAAACTGATGGCTAAAATACTGTGGATCTCATTCATCATTTAAAAACAAATGCATATTTCGATTTAATAATCAAGTTCAAAATATAGAAGTTATTGATTTGAGTAGTCAATATTTACAAGCCAGTGACGTCATAAGCCCGTATTTTAATACATAAAATCGTTTTTGACATTTCATAAAAAGTTGCTGATTTGACTAGTAGTCAAATAGCGTATTGTAGCTAATTTAGCATTAGCACCTTAGCACAAAAAATAGTGACAAGCTGTTAGCCCACCAACATCAAGAGAGCCTCAGTCAAGCCTCTGAGGGACTAGGGCCCGTATTTATAATCAGCTCTCAAGAGTGACAGCGAGTTTGAGTTCGTATCAGAAATGTCATTCCAGTACAAAATTACCTGTCAAATCCGCACTCAATATTGCTCTCAATCTTGAGATCGCTTTATAAATACGTGCCTAAGTATATCACATAGCCTCACAGTTTATGAACGTATTTAAGACCCGTTATTTTCACCCAGTAATTGCGGAGGCGAGACGAGTGCGGGCCGAGGTGTCGCCTGCCGCACGCAGCACTCAGTAACGAGTAGAGCTGTGCTAAACTATCGATATAAAACACACTAGTTAGCTTTTTGGTAACATAAAAGCTGTAAAAGCTCTGTTTTTTTTTAATTTGGCAGACAAAAAAGGTCAAAAGGTTTGGTAAGGACAATGCAGGCTGTAACACCTGCTTTCTGTGCTTCGGAGGGCACGTCAAGCTATCGGTCTCAGCGGCTGTTATTGATAGTATTACGTAAACCATGTGACGAGGCTAATTATGTGGTTTCTCCACCAGGGTTACCTTCCTTTCACTTAATCCTAGTAGCAAAAAGTGACGTAGATATCTTAGTAGAATGATTTTAATTTTCTCATAACTGTTTTTAACTTAAAAACTTATCAATACATTTCCATCGACCACGTCTACTCCCTACGTTGTCAGTTTCACCAGGGCACCATTCAGGGCACCACTACTGACTAACTTTTATTTATCAGTCGCGCGCATGCCACGCTGTTTGAAGCATAATCGATACATTTCCATCGACTACGTCCCATCCCTACGCTGTCAGTTGCACTAGGGCACCATTCAGGGCACCACTACTGACTAACTTTTATTTATCAGTCGCGCGCATGCCACGCTGTTTGAAGCATAATCGATACATTTCCATCGACTACGTCCCATCCCTACGCTGTCAGTTGCACTAGGGCACCACTCAGGGCACCACTACTGACTAACTTTTATTTATCAGTCGTGCGCATGTCACGCTGTTTGAAACATAATCGATACATTTCCATCTACTACGTCCCATCCCTACGCTGTCAGTTGCACTAGGGCAGCACTCAGGGCGCCACTACCGACTAATTTTTATTTATCAGTCCCGCGCACGCCACGCTGTTTGAAGCATAATCGATACATTTCCATCTACTACGTCCCATCCCTACGCTGTCAGTTGCACTAGGGCAGCACTCAGGGCGCCACTACCGACTAATTTTTATTTATCAGTCCCGCGCACGCCACGCTGTTTGAAGCATAATCGATACATTTCCATCGACTACGTCCCATCCCTACGCTGTCAGTTGCACTAGGGCAGCACTCAGGGCGCCACTACTGACTAACTTTTATTTATCCGTCCCGCGCACACCACGCTTTTTCAAACATAATAGATTGAACTAGAGAGAAATGTTTTGTCTGGGATAATGATTTGGATGGGCTGAAATACAACGTGTAACATAAAGGGTATATGCATCGTGAAATGTGTGAATCTACCCATGAAACTGAACAACTTCCCCTAAGGAAAATAGGTCGAAATACAAAAAAAAAATTTGGCTTCCCATACTAATTGAGCTATCAGCTGATGCATTTTGTATGGAAGGTCAAAATTTATTTTTCGTTTTTCGACCTATGTTCCTTAGGGAAAGTTGTTCAGTTTCATGGGTAGATTCACACATTTCTCGATGCATATACCCTTTCTGTTACACTTTGTATAACTATAAATAAGTCCTCGGTAGGTTTAGATTTTTTATGAACTTACTAGCAGTTTATTTTAAAGATTTTGGTTCCCTTTTTTCCCGTAAGAATTATGTGTCTCCCCATAAAAACATAAAATTATGATACGTTAACCAATTATTTATTTTTTGTCCCATACATACATACATATAGTCACGCCTTTATCCCTAATGGGGTAGGCAGACCGAAAACGACCTACACATAGGCCGTTCCGCCACGTCTTACAAATTTTGAGTGTTATTCCAGATGGATCTGTATATTGCTATAGTGACAGGTTGTCAGCCCATCGCCTAAATTACATTATACTAAAACCCTTTTTTTTGTCCCAGTTTATATCATTTGATATTTTAAAGGAAAAGAAGAAGCCAAACATATACTAGTAACCATGTAGTAAGTATAGGTAGGTAGGTAACTGTACTGAAACTGAAAGTTACTTGACAGCTCTTCAGTTCCATACATACATACATAAAATCACGCCTTTATCCCTAATGGGGTAGGCATAGCGAAAACGACCGAAAGGTCATTCCGCCACGTCAGACAAGTTTTGAGCGTTATTTCAGATGGTCATGTGTATTGCTATGGTGACAGGTTGTCAGCCCATCGCCTAAATTGCAATACATTAAAACCCTCGAATCCCTTAGCTGGTTTTTACAGCATGCTCGGAAGGTGGTACATTCTATGTTTTTCTATCACTCCCAGTCCAGCATGATAGAAAGTTCTAGTTTTACTGCCTGTCAGAAGGTAAACACCCTTCCCATTGAACATTGAATATTTTATTAAAAACCACATTAACAATAATGATAATAATTTCCAACAAGACAAACATCAATCATTGACTATATCCGCACTCGTGCGTTTTTTTTTTCTACGATTTTAAAGGACTTTTGTACGATGAGTACATGCCAGCCCTATTGTTCCCTATAAACTCTAGTTCAATACAGTACAATATTTCTCGCGCACTTTAAACAGTTTGAACTCTCGTACTATTATTTGGCCTCTGCAATAGAGGTCTTGTCTTGTCTTGTCTTGTCCCACTGCTAGACAAAGGCCTCTCTCCGGTACAAAGAGGTAAAAGCCTGACCACGGACTAAAAAATATACCTGCCTTCGAGGTACCATAGAGAATGTCTTATAAAAAGTCTCTTCTTCTTTCTCTATCTTTCTCTCTTCAGGTATTTTAGGTCAGTGGTCATACTATTTACAAATTATTTTTATAGCTAAGCGATTGGCAGGTGCAGTAGGTACTCGTACAAGATGACATATTCATGTCACGCTTTTACAAATTCATAAACGTGTCGTTAAAGTCGATTAAAGAGATAATCCATGGAATGAGCTGGGTAGCCACTTGAGCCACTTCTCTCTTAGGGTCGTATTTATAATCAGCTCTCAAGACTGACAGCGAATTTGAGTTTGTATCAGAAATGTCATTTCAGTACAAAACGACCTGTCAAATCCAAACTTAATATTGCTCTCAATCTTGAGATCGCTTTATAAATACGAGCCCTAATCATACTGCGCTCGCCAATCCACCTGCCAAGAGTGGTGCGTTTGGCAATATTACTCTGATTAGACTTCACTTGTTTCCTCAAAGGGATTTTTAGTGAAGTTTTTGTTATCTCTGGCTAGAATATTAATAAACATGTTGTAAGTTGAAAGAGCACGAGTGAGGACTAGCCCATGATATTCCGAACTACATAACGTGGGAAACCCCCGGTGTATGTGACCACTTCGAATGACAGAATGTTTGTTCGTTTCACGGGACCTTCAGTAGATAATATAACTACAACTGCTACTCTGCTACAAAGCTATTGCAACCATTTGTATAAATTACGAATTCTGTAAAGGACAACTTCCCAGATGATAAATAGAGGTTGCTCAGTCAACGTAACTGGACAACTTTTACAAAGAAAATCTTTTAGGAACTGAAAAAAAAACTATTTTCCATACAAACAAAATGACCACCTCGATAAGACAATTTGTATGGGGAAGCCAAACACTTTTTTTATTTCCTGAAAGGATTTCTTCGTGAAACTTTTTAAGTATCATTGAAAGTAACGATGGAGAAAGCCCTATCAGTTTGCGGGAAGCTAGGGTCGTATTTATAATCAGCTCTCAAGACTGACAGCGAATTTGAGTTCATATCAGAAATGTCATTTCAGTACAAAACGACCTGTCAAATCCATACTTAATATTGCTCTCAAACTTGAGATCGCTTTATAAATACGAGCCCTAGTATAAGCATAATGTCTAGAATGCCCTGTCTATAGTAGTTTGCTAGTGCATCAGCATGATAGATGCGCCTCTTGATGTGAGTGGACATAGAGGGGCCTCTCCAAATACAGATTTACGGCTTACGACATGGTGAACTAGTTTGTGGTATAGAAAATAATACAATGTATGAAAATAAAAGAAAAGGTGATAACATTAGTTCAGTAGAGGCACAGTAGATGAATCCGAGGATTTCGGTGTAATGCAAAAAATATCAAATAATGGGGTTAAAAACTGGGAACTAAATGGCGCCACTAGCGAGTGTTCCTTTTTCCTGTGATTGGTCAGTAATCTGTCAATGTCAATGTCAATATCAGTTTTGCGTCTCCTCATTAGTCTCTTTTGGAACACTCGCGAGTGGCGCCATCTGCAATTAGCTTTGCGTTTTTATCCCCATTATCAAAATAAAGTCCTATCTAAAATTTTCTTTAAAAATTTCCGCAGCTTTTATAAGATAGTTTATGATGCACCTACCCCGTAAAACATAATTACTATTCTATGCACTATTTTTTTGCCACAAACATTTTAAAACACACTGAACTCCTAAAAACCTAGAATCACGCTAATCTTTTTGCATTGCATTTTTCGGCTTTGCCGTCAGCGGCAGCTAGTAGCATCCTCAACATCAAAAGCAAGGATAAATCACGGGAAATTCAAAAAACATTTATCCCCCCCCTCCCTTTTCCCCACCCCCCATCCCCTCTACAACAAGCGCAGGCTCGCAGAATGAAATGTCAAACACAGCGCCCGCACCCGCCGGCGGCGCTAAGTACGTGTAGGGATGTGCTGGTGGTAATATCGATATCGGTAGATTATGTTGCATCAATAAACATAATATACATGTAAATAGTTTATTTGTAGTTTAACATAATTATGATTGAAACAGAAAAAGAAACAGAATTTATTATTATTGTAAGCAGCCACCATTATATTTTTGATTTTTTTGGTGGTTTTGTACGAGCTATTATGTTTATCTATATCTTAGGTTTGAATTACGAAGGGACAACTAAAATTACTTAATATTTCTATTTTGACTTGTAATAATGCTAATTATACAAACATAGGTTATAATAAAATAATAATAAGTTCAGTGCCTGTTTTCATTTTGGCCCTAAGATAAGAAATAGAGAGTTAAATTAAATATTGCGGAAATGCTCTGCCAAATAAGATCCGCGCATACATTGATGTTAATGAGATTGAACGCAGTAATTGAAAGTGTTTGAAAGTAATTCGAGCTCTTAGATAATAGTAGTCGACAGATTAAGGTAAACTTTCCCATTTAAGTAGCTAACAAATATCGATATCGATGAACCAGACTGTCACGTCCCATCACTATTTGGCCGCAGGGCGACAATGTCAGACGCACACGCGATGAGAGCGACAAAAACACAAGAGCAGCTTGGACTTGGATCTACCACACACTATTAAAGAAATAGTAATTTAGTTCAATGGGCCAAAAAAGTTTTGCACGATTTTAGTAATTAATGCAATTTTGGTAAACTAAGGCCCGTATTTATAATCAGCTCTCAAGAGTGACAGCGAGTTTGAGTTGGTATCAGAAACGTCATTCCAATACAAAATGAACTGTCAAATCTGCACTCAATATTGCTCTAAGTCTTGAGATGGCTTTATAAATACGAGCCTAAAACTGTCCAAACTTGCGTGAAATTAAACTAGATGTCACCAGTAGATAACTATATTGCTTGGAATTATCATATGATTCACCCGTGCACACAACGTTAGCGAGTTGTAATAAGTCACAGCGACATCTATTGATATTTTAAAGTGCTATAATAAATACTAAGGCTAGGTTTTTAAACAAAAACCAATTATCTAATACCTATGACAAAAATGTATATTTCATAGTTAATTTTTAAAAGAATGACACACTGCACTGGCAGACTATTTTATTTCCTCGTAGCGTAGATACATAAGTTCGTAATCGTAGAAGCATGCAAGTATTGCTATAACAAGTAGCACATGCTACGCCGGAAAGTATATAGTTAGGTAAGTCATTGTAGGCGATATGAAAATAAAATTACATTAATTTACGTAGGATCAAGACTAGACGTAATAATACCAGTTGCTCAGTCCATAAAACTGAACAACTTTGACCAGGAAATTCTGTCAGGAAATGAAAAAAAAAATAGGATGATTTCTTGGTAAAAGTTTTTCAGTTTCGTTGACTGATCAACCCCTCTCAGTTTTCGTTAAGCTGTCCCTTACACTCCGTATATCGTGCGTTTAATCGACATAACAGTAAGCCCGGAAAGAGAAGCAGCTCTTCCCAGTCTAGTATGCAGTTAATTTTGTCCAATAGTTTGTTAAAAGCCCGTGTTATCTCTGGCACGCGGACGGCAGTGCAGTCCGCTGTGTGTACACAGAGCGGCGCGTGACCACGCATAATCAGCACCCTTGTTTGCACTAAGGCCCGTATTTATAAACAGCTCTCAAGTGTGACAGCGAGTTTGAGTTCGTATCAGAAATGTCATTTCAGTACAAAACGACCTGTCAAATCCATACTTAATATTGATCTCAATCTTGAGATCGCTTTATAAATACGAGCCTAAGAGATTGACCAGTTTTGTAGAAGTTGCTGGTTGTTTTCTATCAGTATGGCGACCTATGACGCTGTTCCAGTAGAGCTAAGTTTTAGTGCTTACAGGAAATGTGGCTTAGCGAGATATAGAGATTTAGATTTGTGTATATTTTCTGTCAGAATATTGACCGTACCGCCTTGTACGAGTGATGTGATGTGGCTACGTATGAATTAGATTCCAAAGACTCGTAAATATTGCGACACAATCAAGAGAACAAAGGAAAATTGAGGGCCAAAACTAATATTTTTTACACCCAAAACTAAACTGAACCACTAAAGTACTATATTTGAGATAGGGGTATTAAAACACACGCTTTTTTTTTACAAATCAGCCCCACGTTCACTTTTAGTAACTATTTTAAAATCTGTAGGTATTCACACTTTTGCCCACCAGTGGGCTTTATTCAAGATGGACGTTATCTCACCGTGGGAACCGGCATGTGTACAAACGGTGCGCGTGCTAATGCATAATGGCGGACTATTTTACGCGGGAAAATCGACCAGATTGTGTAGGAATACAATAATACGTTTTTTAGGTAGTTTATTGATAGAGTGCTTTAGAGGCTTATAGGGTGAAAGTGTGCCTTATTATTATTAGTATAAACTTGAAAGCTCAGTAGGCGGTCCACTTGATCAAATCGAGAAAAAAACAATCATCTTACTTTCCTACTAACAATCAGGCGATCAGTGTGCTATCTTTAAACTTAGGCTCGTATTTATAAAGCGATCTCAAGTTTGAGAACAATATTAAGTTTGGATTTGACAGGTCGTTTTGTACTGAAATGACATTTCTGATACAAACTCAAATTCGCTGTCACTCTTGAGAGCTGATTATAAATACGACCCTTAAAAACTAAATATCGCCGCAACCCAAAACTCAGACCACTAAACCACAGAAGAAATTGGTTCAATGTAACCAGGAGGATGTTTACCTCGTTTTTTTTCTTTTACTTCGATGCATCAACAGAATTACGTCCTCACCGAAGGGCAAGAGCCTGCCCTGAATTAGGGCGATCAGGCTTTAGGCGACCACGTGGGCCCAGCAAGGATTGGTTGACTACCTTGATTAACACGTTTATGTTTTGTTGCAGCAACCACGGCCGGCAAAGAGCGAAGATCACCAGAACAGGAGGAGACCAGGTCGTCTCCAACTCCTGGCCCTCCCAGCCCACAGAACAACGGGACTACTGGTAACTGCCTAAATACCTACATACATAAAATCACGACAGATTATATTTTCATACGAAGCGGTCCTGCCGAAATCCGAATGGTAGGTACCTTTAGTAGAAGTCGCTGGCGGCGCTGGCTCTCAGTACAGCATATTTCAAATAACAACGAAAAAGTTCAGGTAGGTCCGAGCAGAGCCTTAACGGGCTAGCAAAAGTATCTTGAATAAAAGATAAACGTTTTTTTTTAACAGGGGCGGGCAATATGCTTTGCAGTACCGTATCTAGTAATTTAATATCAGAACTGTCTCGAACTGTCTTTGCCTCATGTGCCAGAAATAACGATGGCTCCCTGCAAACAAACGTTCTAGCTTAGCAGCAGAAATATACAAGGAGTTCGATTGGAAATGCATTCGGGCGTTGTTGGTAAAATTTATTTACATGTAATAATTTTGTCCCCAGCCCTATCATCGACGGAGTCCCTCTCCCCCCCACTGGCAGAAGGCCGCGCCCCCGCACTGCAGCGCTTACGACGCTTCCTGTCAGCTCTACATCACTTCGCAGCTGACGTCAGTGCTGACGCGGGGGAAAGGGTCAAGCAGCTGATTCACAATCTAGTTGTAAGTTTCTTACGATGCTTTTTGCCAGCGCTGCCTCACTTCGCAGTCGCAGCTGACGTCATTGCTCAAGGGGTCAAGCAACTGATTCATAATCATAATCTACTTTCAAGTTTAGCAATCATTATCTTACGGCTGTCGTCAGTTCGCAGATGGGTGACGTCTCTTACAATTAATTTTAATAAAATAAACTGCAGTCCAGACTTAAACCACAGTATAATTCAATAGTTTTATTCAGTAGTTTTCTTCCATGCTGGACAGGATTCTTCCATGCTGGACTGGAAGTGATAGAAAAACATAGAATGTGCCAGCTGCATCTCCTCCCGGGCATGCTGTAAAAACCAGATTCGAGGGTTTTAGTGTATTGCAATTTTAGGCGATGGGCTGACAACCTGTCACTATAGCAATGTACAGATCTATCTTAAGCAACCCTCAAAACTTGTCAGACGTGGCGGAGCGACCTTTGCTTGGGTTGTTTTTGCTCTGCCTACCCCATTAGGGATAAAGGCGTGATTTTATGTATGTATGTATGTATGTATAATTCAATGGTCTGACGTTCTCTCATATATTACACTGTGCTTAATTAAACATTTGTCCTGAAGTATAATCAGACTATTGAATTATACTGTGGTATAAGTAAAATCATGGAGGAATATAAATTAAGATACGTAAAATAGTATCTCCCTTTCTTCTTGTGGGTGTCATAAAGGCGGCCAAAGGATTAAATCCAGGATTCAAAGGCAGTACTATGCATCCACGTGCCTTTGGCAAGTTCTGGTTAATACCCCCAATTCCTTACGCTCTTCCATCCCATGGAAGTGCCCAGCACGACAGTAGATTTTTAATGACTTTTCTTTTAATTATACTTTGTGTGTCCACAGGCAGGCACAGTGAACATAGAAGAGTTCCAGACGGGTGTGCAAGAAAGCACGAACTACCCCCTACGCGCTTCAGTGCCTGGTTTCCTGAGGGCTTTACTGCCACTCGCACAGAGAGACCTGCATTCCAGAGCTAGGAGGGCGAAACAGGTAAACTTGGTGAAATAGGTTTTCAATCACGCGTTTTCAAGTCGAAGAGAATCATCCACATTTGAAACTTTTTTAATCAGCTCTCAAACTGGCAGAAGTGGGATCGTTTAGCTAGTCTTATTCTGAGAAATGTCTTTGGTGCCGATGCACGCAGTGGATCTAGGATATTCCATACCACCCGGCCACAAAACTAAAGTTTAGTTCTGTTTAGAATGTCAAGTGAACTTAACCATGATTCTGTGAGATCTTCCTTCATGTTCTGAAAGACATGGGGTACTGACTCATTAAATTGATTGCATCTTCATCAATGTCACATTATTTCAATGGTATCTGTAATTGCAGACCCCACTCCAATACGTGAGAGCCCACGAGCACCTCATCCTGGAGTCAGGAGGTGACGGAGGAGATATCTTCGCACCACAACCCTCGGGCAGTACAGAGCCCGGAGCAAAGAGGCGGGCCAGCGACCCGTAAGTAATTCCATCACTCTAGAGTCAGTAGGCATAATTAGCTGGTCCATTTTAGCTTGGAGTCAGGCGGTGAGGAGACGTTTTCATGATACAACCCTCGAGCAGTGCAGAACTTGGCGCGAAAAGGCGAGCCAGCGACCGTATGTTACTCCATCATTCTGAAGCTTGGAGTCAGACGGTGGGGAGACATCTTCGTGGTACAACTCAGTGCATGAAATGAAGAGGTGAGCCAACGACCTGGTTTCCTATTTTAGACTGAAAAGGTGATTCAGGTGATACGATTAGCTTGGCATTACAAGTTCGGCCAATGCAGAGCCTGGGGAAAAAGGTGAGCCAGCGATCCAGAGTTATTAAATGTACCTGGTCCATGCTATTACTTTTTCATCAGGCACTTACCTCCTAACAATACATTCATAGCAAGACCTATCACAACACAATTGCTATTACGTTTCCGACAGGCGCTAGACCGGTATCGCAATTACGCAGTACTCGCACACATCAAAGGCTGACCACAAAAAGTCCTCAAGCCGCGTGTTGTGTGTGTGTGACAGCGAATACAGGGTTGCCATACATGTGGATAAAGCTGGACAGTGATTCTAATTATTTAAAGGGTGGTCATAATTTTTAAATCTTTGTTTTGATATTTAGCGTTGTGAAGCTGTCGTGAAGCCGAGATTAATAGAAAATTATGTCTTGGTGGTAAAGTATCTACACCTTATCACGAATTACGTCCCGGAAATATCTAGGGATCAGAGTCGTAGGCTTTAAAGATAAGAAAAGATAGATAAGATAGTGTTAAAGTTTTAAAGTAGCACAAAATTTAAATAAAACTCATTTTAATTAGAGAACGTGGTACAAACTTGATATTCTTAGTTTGTTTCTGCCTTAAAAATTTTGACACGGAGGTTCATCTGGCTAGCCGGACTTTTCGACTTTCAATCCTGGCAGCCCTGAGCGGGGCCTCGAGACGGGGAGAGGGGGGAACAAATTACCTGTCGCCGGCAGTCGTCGGTGGCGACGGATATTGATAGAGTGTGCTCCTGATTTTTGCCAAATGGATTTTGAAGGACGCACCTCTTACCCTTCTTGTTGGCAGGTGATACGATACGAGGATTTTCGAATCGATTCATCAAACGAGTTTAGCTGAAGCTTTGAAATTTCAACTCAGTAGTAGACATTCTGTTTAGCTCTGGAACGTAGTAAAAGCTAGATTCTTGATTTATTTATTTGATGGTGATACGTTACCGGCCTAGCGCCTGTTGCTAACGTAAAAGCAATTGTGTTGAGATTGGTGTTCCTATGTATTTATTGTCAGGCGGTCGTAAGCGCCTGTTGGAAAAGTTATACAGAATATACATGGAAAAAAAATTGCTGACCAAACTTGAGGGTGTGTTGTGTGTGAACCTACCCATGAATCCGAACAACTTTCCCAAAAGAATTTGAGTCAAGATCTAAAAAAAAATTCGATCTTTCATACAAATGGTGTCAGTTGGTGGAGAATTTCATTTTGTATAGGAGGGACAATTTTGTTGTCATACTTCGACCTATGTTCCTTGGGGAAACTTGTTAAGTTTTATTTTCATGGGTAGTTACTAGGTACACCCTAAAATACGGTCATAATTTTTTTTTACTCCCTGTATTAAATAAAACGTTTAGATATTTTTATCGTATTTGAAGGTGTTACCGCCTGTTTAGGCACATAAGCTGGCAAGCAGAATCCGTGTGATTCCCTGTTTCCCAAGGGTCATAAAAAGGGAATGCCTACAATAATAGGCCTATAATACCGAACTATCGACAGACCACATCGTCATCGGCCGCCTGTTTAGCGCTGAATTATTATTATCGCGCCATTTGGCAGCCGCGCGCTTTAAATTCCAACCGCCATTCGTTAGATCCACATGCGTGGAAATATGACTGCTCTAAATTGTGTGAAACACGGCTCGGTTTGGCGAGCGTGGCCGGGCCGTGTCCTGCCCGTTGGCTGGCAAAAACAAGGCTGCGATATAGAAATATATAATTCGTATATATAGGGTACAAAGGATTCGACAGCTTTCAGCAAACTGATAGAAGTTGCTGTTGCTCAGTCAAGAAAGTGATCGTGGCGGTCATTTTGTATGAACAATCAATTACGTGTTCTTTTTCTTTCTTTATTTTCGTCATGGAGGAATATTATTTGATATAGCTATCTACATTTCGTTATCTGAGGAAACCCTATCAGCGGATTTGCGGGAAGCTAATTATCCCTGTATATCACCATCATATCACCCTTTTATCCCGTAGGGGGTGGACAAATACTTTGTTAACAGCATGGTAAAAGTCTCGCATAGAAATTTGGCAAATATTAGGGAAATTCAGATTGGAGTCAGCAGCTGTATTAGACTAGCGCCTACTTGTTTAGTCAGAGCAATTAGTCGGCAATCAAACTTGCTAATTGAACTTAGCAGGCGTTTGTAAATACATACATTCACGTCTATGACAAGGTACAACAATCCAGCTAAACGCATTTTAACAAGGTTTATAAAAAAAGAGCATGTATGCCGAGCACACGTGTTGAAGTGAAATTTCTTTGACATATTTGACATTTCGACTTCCGTCCCCCACCATGACGTATTTCCGTCACCCGAGCCTGTTTTACTCTCAATGCGCCTAAAGAAGTTTCACTTCAACAACTGTGATAGATTGTCGGGAGACACTAAACCCTCGTTTTGCTCAGTAGGTATGCCCGGGAAGAGAAGCAGCTGGAACATTCTATGTTTGTCATAATTAACCACATCAATAACTACGCCAAATATTGAAGGCAGCAATTTGTGTTAGACTAGCGCCTGCTTGTTTAGTTACAGCAATTAGTCAGCAATCAAACTTGCTAATAGAACTTAGCAGGCGTTCGGGACATTTTGGAAAGGATTTGTACAGTTAAGGGCCTTAAATACAACACAATGGAAATTCATATTGGTAGGGCAAAAGGCTGTGGAACCTATCTACCCAGTTTCTACTTAGTTTCTTATTACTAAAATAAGCTGATTTATCATAAAATTAGATTATCGTAGAAATAAAGGTTTTCCAGCAGTAAAAAGAACCTTATGTTATGTCCAAAAGTATATGTGTGCCAAGTTTCATCTCTAAACGTCATGTGGTTGAAGCGTAATTGAGTAACAATCCAAACTTTCGCATTTATATTAGTAGGATTTTGCACGCACTGATTGTTTACTACGGCGGCGAGTTCACGTACGGTTTCTTAAGATTTTATTTTATTAACTACGAACACTATTCACACCTAAGTTATTTTATAGATTAAAGCTGAATTTTCGTCGTATATTTTGGAACAAAGCATTTTATTATCCGTACACATGCAACGCATTAAAAATAGTTTCTAGAAACCTATCGCTGCCAGCTGGCGGATCTATTAAACGCTAACGCCGGCTTGCGAGGGGCTGTTCATTTATTACGCCATTCAATTTCAACATACAACAATTTAAACATTACGATTTCAAGTTTTAACTTCAAGGTAGAAAAATTTGCTTGGTATATCGATTTGATAAATAATAAATAAATAAATAAAAAATGATTTATTTCCTAAATAGAAAAAACACATTACAATTCAAACTTAACCTAAGTTAAAACTAAAAAATCAGGCAAAAGGAGGTGCCTCAGCTTTATGCATATGTAGAGACACACACAGTATGGCTCGTATTTTATAAAGCGATCTCAAGATTGAGAGCAATATTAAGTATGGATTTGACAGATCGATTTGTACTGAAATGACAATTCTGACTCGATGTCACTCTTGAGAGCTGATTATAAATACGGGCCTATGACTCTACACTGTGCTGATTTTCAGGCACCCCCTTCTCCTTATGCAGGAGAGTGGGTAACAGAGTTTGATGACTTTTATAATGAAAGAAAACGTTACCATTAGCAGCACTGTGTTATTATATCTTTGAAGATCTTAATCAACGATTGACATAATTTTAATTTCAATATCATCAATATTTCAAATTTCTGTTAAAATTGATAATCTCACAAAATAAATAACATTTCTATGTCATGTCATGTACCTAGTTAATCGGATACATTACAGACAGACAGGAAATGGTTTGTATGTACCTGTAGTATAAAAGTTGAGTAGGTGCGTGCGTTCACATTCTATTGTTCTAGTTCTGTGGCATAGCATAACTAATGCAATAGCGTAAGTTATTATTTATTCTTATGGCAATAGTATTTTGTTTTTCGCTCACACAATGGCTGCCATTTTCAATTTCTTTTTTAGAATGAAAACGTAATAAACGACAGTCCCCTATATCTGCAAAGTTCTGATCGCGCTTATAACTACCACTGAACCAACTGGCGTGAAACATTACCCTTAAACACCAACTTCAGCGATTTTCAACACAAATTATAATAGCAGAAACTAAATTTAATTAAATGTCCGGTTAATTCGATTTCGGTGAGAGCCATTCCCATTACTTACTTAATAAATTAAAAATTAGCTGCTTTATTTTGTTGGACATGAGATTGATTTTAACTTAGATTTTAGCACTGTCAATATGACGTAAATATAAATATCCATAAATAAAACAAGCGAAATAAGAATGTTCTATGGTGTCGCAAAAAACGCATTGTGGAACTCTTTCACTGCACTTTCAAAGCTAAAATAAAGTATGACAAAACTTAACATAGATTGCGGAGTCGCTAAACAAAAGTTGGAACTTGAGTTTTACGAGCTGAACAATGGACTTAAAAGACAATGCTTGACTTGGCGCAAACATCGTGGGCCAGTGTATAAACTCGAAGCGGTGATTGTTTAAGCTTTCTTCATTCTGTATCAATGTTGAGGATCATGACATGACTGTATTGTACATGTCAGATTGACTCCCACTTCTTGTAACTTGCCTCCAATCGCTGCCTTAACTTTGTATGGACTTCATCAACACTTCTAGCCGGCGCTCTCGCTCTGAACGCTCGCTCTAGACGTACAGTCAAAGGTGCATAATAGGGACCCTGCACGTTATCAGTGTTAACCTAACGCTTTGATAAGATATTATCGGACCACATCGGGCAAGGTCATCACAGGCTTGCCTGTGTTAGGGTGTGGTAAAAGCCTGTCTACATAGGGGTGGCAGGGCAGGCAGGCCCTGACTTATGAAAGCGGCTCTCCGTGATCCAACCTAACAAAGTCCATCGCCACTGTGCAGCTTGCAAAGTTCTGTTTCCATTGAAGTGTGAGAATGCTAGTACCTTTACGCTCCATCATCAACTGTGTAGGTCAACCCTCGTGTAGACCCGACCCCTGAGTCTGATAACCCATGACCAAAAAGAAAAAAGAAACTAACCTGCGCCGATTTTATGACTTGCACCAAGTTCCGCGATGTAGTTCCCGCAATCGATGCGGTATTGTTCCTGTATTCCAGTATTCTGTGGTTCCGGATATCCGGACTATTGCATCTGACCCGGGCAGATGTATGGCGGGGCGGGATGCTGTGATTTGTCGGTTTCCGAATTTGTCTATTCAGCACTTGTTGGGATGGTGTTTTGTGAAGTTATTGGCGAAGTTCAATAATAAATTCGTAAGTTTTGTACCGCCCCCATACCGTCCCGATTGCTTTGAACTTGAGTTTTAGAAATGATAAAAGGTTGTTATCGCCTATGGATATACAAAGAGGGATTATGTTAATAATGTGCTCTATGATTAGGTTCATTGAACAGTGAAAGTCATTTTAAAAGTCTAAGGCCCGTATTTATAATCAGCTCTCAAGAGTGACAGCGAGTTTGAGTGCGTATCAGAAATGTCATTCCAGTACAAAATTACCTGTCAAATCCGCACTCAATATTGCTCTCAATCTTGAGATCGCTTTATAAATACGAGCCTTAATAAGAGGCTCAGCTCAATATTATGTCCTAATCACAAAATGTCCATTTGAAAAACACTCAAAACATTCTAAACTTTTTGCGAAAAAGAACATTACGAGGAAAGGAAATGAGTAAGGACATTTTGCGAAAAGAACTTTATGAGCTGTGGTGCAGGAAAAACACTTGTAACTGCACATGACTATATCCAAACATATTTTAGAAAAACAAATAATACTTTTCCTTGCAGATTCTACGACGCAGCACCGACCACGAACGGCTCGCACGACGACTTCCCACCACACGCCAAGCGGCCATCTTTGTGGAACCCGTCGCCATTTTTGTACCCGTTGCCTAGCAACGCGAGCCTGTTCGACTACCCTCAGTACCACGGGTACCACCCTACTCCCACTGAACCGGCGTTTGAGAGGCGGGATGGTAAGATTTCATTTATCACCCATTTGGCCTTGTGACCCATATGATCCTTCGATCTATATCCCCACGCACCATATCATCATCATCACTCTTCAGCAGCCCACCTGATGATGACGTCATCCGGGCTCCGTGAATGACGCGTTCATTGAGGACACGTCGCGGACTGTGATTCCTCCTGGTAAACAGAAGGATAGTAATTGAGTTCTTGGATTTTGTTCTACTTCAGTTAAGTCTAATTACCTTACCTACAGTAATACAAGGTTTGATGATGATATGGTGCGTGGGGATATAGATCGAAGGATCATATGGGTCACAAGGCCAAATGGGTGATAAATGAAATCTTACCATCCCGCCTCTCAAACGCCGGTTCAGTGGGAGTAGGGTGGTACCCGTGGTACTGAGGGTAGTCGAACAGGCTCGCGTTGCTAGGCAACGGGTACAAAAATGGCGACGGGTTCCACAAAGATGGCCGCTTGGCGTGTGGTGGGAAGTCGTCGTGCGAGCCGTTCGTGGTCGGTGCTGCGTCGTAGAATCTGCAAGGAAAAGTATTATTTGTTTTTCTAAAATATGTTTGGATATAGTCATGTGCAGTTACAAGTGTTTTTCCTGCACCACAGCTCATAAAGTTCTTTTCGCAAAATGTCCTTACTCATTTCCTTTCCTCGTAATGTTCTTTTTCGCAAAAAGTTTAGAATGTTTTGAGTGTTTTTCAAATGGACATTTTGTGATTAGGACATAATATTGAGCTGAGCCTCTTATTAAGGCTCGTATTTATAAAGCGATCTCAAGATTGAGAGCAATATTGAGTGCGGATTTGACAGGTAATTTTGTACTGGAATGACATTTCTGATACGCACTCAAACTCGCTGTCACTCTTGAGAGCTGATTATAAATACGGGCCTTAGACTTTTAAAATGACTTTCACTGTTCAATGAACCTAATCATAGAGCACATTATTAACATAATCCCTCTTTGTATATCCATAGGCGATAACAACCTTTTATCATTTCTAAAACTCAAGTTCAAAGCAATCGGGACGGTATGGGGGCGGTACAAAACTTACGAATTTATTATTGAACTTCGCCAATAACTTCACAAAACACCATCCCAACAAGTGCTGAATAGACAAATTCGGAAACCGACAAATCACAGCATCCCGCCCCGCCATACATCTGCCCGGGTCAGATGCAATAGTCCGGATATCCGGAACCACAGAATACTGGAATACAGGAACAATACCGCATCGATTGCGGGAACTACATCGCGGAACTTGGTGCAAGTCATAAAATCGGCGCAG